>NDGN011208538.1:0-24642 GCA_002564285.1 Tympanoctomys barrerae
GTGCTTTGCTAAGCTTGTTCTAAGTAGGTGCTTTAGACCACTGAGCCATTTCACCAGCCCCATCAATGTATTTTTGATCACACCTCATAAAGATATTCAGAAAACAACTTCTAGACCTGCTTATGACAGTGGCAAGAACAACAGGAGGTGTATGTTTGAAGTGAAGGAGACTTTTCAGTGGGATTAACTGCAACATGTCTTTTACTGTAGTAACTTTTTAATTTAAACATTGACTGTGCATTTCAATCCTACTGTGTAGAGGAGAATATTACTTCGCCATAAAAAATAAAATCCTGTACACGGTACAACACAGATGTCTCTTGAGGACATTAGGCTAAGTGACTACACAAGCTAGTCACCAAAAGACACATTCTCCGTGATTCTAATTATGTGAGGCACCTATAGTCATCAAACCAAGGGTTGTGGAGAGGTTGTTACCAGCAGTTGTGGTGGGTGGTGTTGTTTAATAGGCAGAGATTCGGTATAGAAGATGAAAGGGTTCTGGGGACTGGTTACAAAACAATAGAAATGCAGTCTAATACAATGAACCACACACTCAGACACGGATGTTAGGATAGTAAATTTTATGTTATGTATATTTTACCACAATTAAATTTAAAAAGAAAAACATAAAGAGAAACGAAAAAAAAAAATGAGGAGGAAATAGAAGAAGTAAACATAGCCAAATCTTGACACTGTTGAATTTGGGTGATGGAATATGGCAGTTTATTGTGTTATTCTCTTTGGCATTGTGTGTGTTTGAAATATTCCACAATAAAATATTTTAATCTGCCCTGACCACACCCCTTTTCAGTAACCCCACCCTTTCTCTGCACTGCTCCAAGCTCCATGTCCTTAAAGGGCCATCTGTGCTCCTTTCGTCAACTCCCACACACTGTCCTGCCTGGCCAGGCCAGTCGGGCCTCTGGCCCCACCTGTCCCTGGAAAGGTTCTTATCAGCTGGCACACCCACAGGGCTCCCGCAGCAGTCTCCGTTCTTCCACCTCACTGTGTCTGCACCCTGCCCTTCCCTCCCCTTTGAGCCTGCTCCTCCTCCCTGGCGGCTCCTCTGTCCTTGTGATTCTCCTCCAGCCTCTGGCGTGTTCAGGCTGAGGGGCTCCGTCCTTGCCCCCACCACTGCTGTAGTTACATTTTCTGCCTACATCATCCCAGCCAGGTCCATGGCTTAAGAGACTCCTCATGCCTGTTGACTTCCCAGTACATGCCCAGTCCAGACACCCTCACCAGTGTGTCTGACTTAATACTCCAATATGGGCCTGACAGCCTCTGGGTCTCCCACCCTCTCAGCCATGAACATCACCCTCACCCTTATCCTGCTCATCTCAGAAACATCTCCACTGCCCCCACACACACATACCTGGTCGGTCAAACCAAAACCTTGGGAGTCACCCCAGTTTTCCCTTGCTGCTCACTTTCTCAATCATCAACAAGTTCTGTTGCTTCTACCTTCCCAACCCCTCCAAAATCTGGCTACTTCTTAGGAGCTTCTGACTGGCTGCCCACCTCCCCTCTGCACCCCTTACTCCCCGCTTAACACTCAGCAGCAGTGAGCAACTCTCCGAGCCACCCCTTGGGCAGAGCTACTTCTCAGCCCAAACATATTGGTGTCTCCTGACAGCCACACACAAGGTTGTGTGCTCACTCCTCACAACACTACACAGTGTCACATGTGCCAAGTTAGGTCACATGCATCACACACTTGTGTACCCTCCATGTCACACTCGTTGCACACTCAGTCTCACCTTCAGGCATGTTCTTGGTCTCCTCACCACTCACTATCAAACCCATGAGGCACAAACTCAGGATCACACTCGTTACTGCACATGGTCATTTGCTCATGTTTATGCAGCAGATGATGTTCAGGGTGTCACATCTTCCATGTGCCTATCATCACCCTCAGTGTCATACACTTGTATTGTACTTGGATCATATATTCAGTGACTCACCTCCTTTCATAGAGTACTCCATGATCACAGACATACACTTGGTATCATGTGCCACAAGCTCAGTGTCATGCATCCAATAAAACACCCACTGTCTCACAATCAGTGTTTCACATCATCCTTGACATCACACTGGATCCCAGAAGCCCTGCTCCCCCACACACTGGGCACAGCCACAGAGCTGTTGCCCCATGTCACGGCTGTTTCCTGTTGTTGTGCTCAAAGTCCTCAGCTCCTGCTTGTTCCTTCAAGGATTTCCTGTTGTCAGGACTTGCTCACGCCTGGCCCAGGCTGGGATACAGAGCCCAAAGCCCCGGAGCCAGCCTGCAGAAACCCTGGGCTCCTCTGTCTCCCCCCGCATGCTGAGTGGGTACATGGGCTTTTTCTATCATCCCCCATTGGAGACGAAGCCCCAAATGCCTGGGCTAGTGCTGCCTCACTGGGATGGGCAGGGAAGGTGAAACCTGGGCCTTGCAAGGAATGCCCAGGCCTGTGCTTCCCAAGGAGAAAGCCTGCGAGATGCTGCCTACAGTGTCTGAACAATTTTGGACAAGGCCAGCAGGACATTGGGAGGAAGCTGCTGGAAGCCTGAGGAAAGGCAAGTGGAAGAGGGTTAGAATTAGGGAAAATGTCCCAGAGAAAGCCACTCCAGAGGAAGGGCTGAGAGCTAGGAGACACGGAGGAAGAGGAAGAAAAGCATTCCAGGTAGGAGTGCCAGAGAGGAGCAAAGTCTTGGAGGTTGGAACTGGAGGAGACAAGGCTGACAGGGCTGAAGATAGGGACATGAGAGGACAGGTCAGTCTGAGGGATTTGGAGAAAACAGATTTCTGCCTCTCAGCCAGCGGCATTCGGATTGCTACTCCAAGCAGGGGCCTCAGGGCACACCCTTTTTCCTGGTCCTGCCTGTGGCCCCACAGATTGCCCCCTAGCCAGCCCACAGGAAGGACAGAAGGAGGCCTCGCACACGCTCCCCACACGGCCTGAGATAAATATTTCCCGGGAAACGGAACTTGTTCTCTCTGTGTTTACAGTTGAGGGCCAGGCAGGACAGCCGGGTGGGAGGAGAGGAGGGGCAGCAGAGGAGGGAGAGGCTGGCTGGAGCAGCCTTGTTCCCCAGCCCTTAGCATAGCCTTGAGCCCGCTGTGCTCCTGTGAAGCAGTCCCTACCTCTCTCTGAGATCCCTCCCAGGTTGTCAAGGCCTGGCTCTTTCAGGCCTCAGCCTATCTACAACCTGGCCTCTTCTCAGTTTGCATTTCCTGAGTCCAAGTCCCACGGCTGGATGCATTCCCTTCAGAGTAGGCGTCTCTGATGGCTGCATCTGTGATACCCTCTCTGTCTCATCCTAGCCAGTCAGGGGTATGGACAGATGGATGGGAAGACAGACAGCCTGGAATGGTAGAAAAAACTGCCTCCCGGGCCCCAAGTCACTGCACGCCCCAGGTCTCTGCTGCCCAACAGGTAGGTACAGACATATGGCAGGGCCTCAGGGCCCCCATAGGTGCCAGATGCGATGGTAAATTTGTTGGCAGCAGCTCCCATGGGGCCACAGGGCATCACAGAGGCCACTCGCTGATGTGCAGAATCAGGAGAAACAAGCAGGGCTGACAGTGAGAAGCATTTACTCTAGAATTTTAAACTCAGGGCTATAGAGTGCCATCTCCAGTCACCCTCCTAGCCTCACCCCAGTGCTCCCTTCCCGGGGACCTGTGCCCTGGGACATGTGATGCTTTCTCCCATCAGCCTGGTGCAGGCTGGAAGCCATCAACCACCTGCCACAACTCCCTCAGCTGGCCCTGATGAGTGCTATCCCACTCCTAGGCCTCTCACTCACTATGTGTGCCCTCAACCTCAGCCCCAGTCCCGAGCTTTAGCCTTCTTTGGACCACAGCTCAACTGCAGCAGAGATATTCCGAACTACATTCTCAGAACTGAGCCAGACTCCTGTGGTCTCCTCTGGGGCTGAGTCTCTGTTGCAGGCTCCTCTCTCTGCTATTCCCAGGCCTTGTTGCCTTTAACTGGTCCTGACAGGCCCATATGGACCTCTCTGACCTCCCAGAAAGTCTCTGAACTCAACAGTCCATGACCTTGACCCTCTCTGTCAGTTCTAAGGCTACCTCCTCCAGAATCTCCAAGACTGGTCTATCCAATGTGAGACCCTACTCACTGCCATTCTCATTCATTGAAGAAGTCTTTATTGAGCACTAACTGCACACCAGATCTATGTTAGGCCCAGCTGGCGCCTATGAGAGGCGCAGGCAACTCCAATTTTTACAATCATATGGGAAAGGATGGACAACCCACATAATCACATCAAGTACAGGTCACCAAATGTGAGCTCAGGGAAACTTGGGAGCCGTGAGTTGCCCAAGAAAAGGAAGAGACTGACTCACTCTGAGGTGGAGGGAGCCACCTGAGAGGGCTTCACAGAGGAGAGGACATTCAATCCCGGCCTTGAACAAAGAGTAGGTAAAGAAAAAAGAGACAGCTGTTCCAGACAAAGAAATCAGTGTGAACAAGAGCCAGAAGGCCAAAAAATTGGTGGGGAGGGGAAGTGAGCATGCCTAACAGGCTGAAGCACTGCTGGGGGTGGGCAGGAGGGGACCCAGTAAGCAGGGGAGCAACGCCGTGTCAAGGGGTGTGGTCTTACTCATCTTCAGGCAGCAATAGAGGAGTCAGTGCTGAGCTGCACCTTTGAGAGTTTGATATGGATACCAGTGCCCTTGCCCCAGTCTGCCTCTCCCCTGACCCATCCCAGTTGGGACCCCCAAGATCTCGTCTGGACCCTGGGAACTGGTGCAGAGAGGGAGGGCATTGGTTGATAGGTCAGCTCATCAATTGAATGTGTCTGAGCCAAACTTCTGGAGGGCAATGATGCAGAAGCCTGGAATTCTGGGAAGGGGGCCCCCAGCTTTGCTCAAAGAGGCCCTATGACCACCACCCAGCTGGCCAGTGGCCAGGAAGCCATCCCAAGAGAGTGTGCTGAACCCATGCCATTGGGTAGGAATGGTTTTGGCAGTACTGCTCCTCTGGCTGCCACCCAGAAGGGCCAGGGGTACATGCCATGTTCACAGACTTCCACTAGCCTTGGCCAAGCCCCCTGGCATGCCCTGTCTCATGAGGTACACCCAAGTTCTGGCTCCAAGGATCAAATTCTGGAGGGAGAACAAAGGCAGCCGCTCTCCAAGGACCTGCCATGCATCACATTCACCTTTGTAACTTCTCCCAGCACCTCTGTGTGTTAATGCTCACAATCGTGATTCTGCCCTGTGGTGAAGGAGGATCTCACCCTGCCTGCACATGATGAGACTGATATTTAGTCTAGCTAAGCACCTGGACCAAGGTCATTATCCTGGGAAATGGAGAAGCTGGGACTTGAACCCATGCTTATGTGACCCTGGTTCATCCATTCTGTGAGGCAATTTGTATGCCCCATCTCCATATAACAAGAGTCCTAAGTAGGCTCCCCAGTCCCTCGCCTGCTTTCTCTCTAGCATTCTAGAGTCTGACCAATACCCTTGGGTCCCAGTTATCTCCAATCTTGTCCTCTGTATTAAGGAGTCCCTGAGGACGTCCCTTCTCTTCCCCAGCAGGGCTGAGCATGGGCAGGAAACTCAGGGTGAGGATGCTGACAGACCCAGAAACAGAGTGGATGCTGCCAGAGGTCCGGCAGACAACCAACTGTGTGATAGGTGTGAGGGTTGGGGCAGGACAGAGCTCAGAGCTGAGGTGCTGCTGGCCTGAGATTCTCAATCCCAGGGAGAAGGCAGTAGAGACCAGGCAAAAGAAAAGGTGAGAGAAAAGGGCTAACCTAGCACAAAGGGCTGACCCAGGAAGCTCTGCTGGACAGGATGAGGTTGGTGGAGTAGCAAAAGGACAGAGCTTGAACTTGGAGGGAGCATGGCCAATAGCCATGGATAAAGATCTGCACAGAGCCTTAAACAAGAACCCCAGAGCTGGCTTCTCTTCCTCTGGGCCCAGTTCTTCCACCCAGGAGAGCTTCAGCATCTCCAAATCTCCCTCCCCCCATGGCTTCCTGGGTGGGTGACAAATCTAGTCTTTTCTGGCAGGTGGCCGAGGCTGCTGAGACACTGCCGGCTCCCAGGAACACCATCTGTCCTGGCTCTGGGGGGAGCTCCCACCCCATGGGGAATGCCATTGGCAATAAATAAATTAATAATGACTCTTCAGGCCCTCCCCTCCCTGTCCCTCAGCCAGCTCCCAGGAGCAAGGCCTGGTCTCACTGGGAGGGACATTCTCAGCCCTACCTCCTTCCCACCTTACACAGGCAGGGAACAAGGGAAGTATCTGTGTTCTGCTCTGCCCTGGTTCACTCACCTCAGCCCTGCTAGGTCACAGCCTCCCCAAATGTAAGGTGAGAACCAGATAAGGGATTGTGGCAAAAATGCCTGGCTCCCTCCTCTCAGCAGGCCTGGCCCCATGAGCTGACTCATAGGCCAGCACACACACACACACACACACACACACACACACCACATACACCATACACACTACATACATACACATACCACACACAAATCACATACACCATACACATACCACACACACTACATACAAACATCACATACACACCACATATACTATACACATCACACATACAACACGTACACCATACACACCATACACACACCACACATATACACATTACATGCACAAACACACACATACCACACATGCACACATACACACTCGTGCATGCACGCACATGCACATCATTTTCTTCCTCACTGAGCACAGAAGATTCCTTCAAGTCACCCTAAAGACATAGCCAAGAGCTGGGGCTTGCATCCCTGCTATCAACAGAAGGGCACCGGCTGGGCCTATCGAAGGCACCTATCCAGGGCAGTGGGAACTCAGGTATGAAAAAAGCAAGTCCCCAGGGTTAAGGGCATACAGGGCAGAGAAGAGGTGCTAGCTAGACAGACATATAATCACATGGTAGAGAAAACAGGGTGCTTGTGGCACACACAGTGGGTGACAGACAGCAGGACACCCCAGCATCCAACTGCCCGATGAGAGAGCTCAGAGGAGGCAGTGTGAGCCAGCTGGGTCTGGAGGTGGTGGAGGGCAGGAGGACACTCCAGAAGAGGGAGGCTAGAGCAGAGCCCAGAGGAATTGAGGAGGCTGGGGAGGAGGAGAGGCCGGTAGGAGGAGCTCTGGAGAGGCAGGTGTGGATGAAGGGCAGCTATGTCCAAGGTGGGGGATCAGAAGGGGCTAGGGATGGGAACACGGAGAAATGGCGAGCAGGAAAATGACAAGGTCCAGTCTGCATATCAGAAAGAGGCTTCTGGCAGCCTCGTGGAGGATGTGGGCCCATGAGAGGAGGTAGCCAGGAAATGCCGGGGAAGCTGAGGGGTGCAGGGCTCAGGAGGCAGCAGGACTGGAGACAGGACAGGAACTCAGGAAGTTCTCAGAGCAGGGAATCAACAGGGAGCTGTCAGTGAGGGTGGGCAGGATGAGAAAGGGGTCTGGAGTGACTACAAGTGAGTTGGTGGCAGGAGGCATCCTCAGGGGCCTGGGGCCAAGGTTGTGTATGTACAGAGTTGGGGGAGACGGGGTTGGTGTGAGGTGACCCTAGGCTGGAGGGACAGGGCTGGGATTCGGCTCCAGCCTCCCAGTCCTCCCAGGGGTGAAGGCAGCCTTCAGACTGGCCTCCAGCCCGCACCCCCACCCCCAAGCCCACCCACTCCTCCCTCCCATGAGCTCTCACCTCCAGTCGGTCGTCTCTACTCCCCAAGGGCTCTGGCTTCTGTGCAAGGGGGTCCTGGCTGGCTGTAGAGACAAGAAGGCCAGGGGCTGAGGCCTGCCAGGCCTTCTCCCCTTCTTCCCAGGCTGCCCTCCTGGAGGCTCCTCCCTGGGGAGTCTCACTGTACCCTGTTCTCTCCCTGCCCCCCTCTTGCTCTCTGCTTCTTCCTGTGGCTCTATAATGCTCATGTTCTTTCTTTCTGCCTAGATCTCCTAAGGAATGGGAAAATGGAATCTTTACCTTGTACAGCCCCCTCCACTTTTGCTTCTCTCCAAGAAAGTCCACCAGTCCTTTTTAAGCCTCAGTTTCCCCATCTATAAGATAGGATCTATAATGTCCACCTGGAATAGCCACTGAGCTTCCACAGCAGGCAGGGCCTTGGTTCATAGACAATCAAGGAGGATTCCAGCCCTGGGGTGCTGGGATCCTGGAGAAGTGTGATCTCATGGACCAGCTCCCACCTCTGCCTGGCACTGAGTACCCCTGGCCCCAACTATACCTCTCACCCACTTCTTCCCAGCAACTAGTCCCCAACTGTGGGCAGTGAAGATCCTGCCACGGGTTCTGGCTGATGTTCAGAAACCCAGTACCCTGTTCTCTGGAAGCCCACCACCCAGCCCACGTCCAGAAAGCTCAGCTTCTTACATAGGCACTGCCCTGGGGCAGGCCATGGGCTCCTGCCCCTCCCCACCCCCACCATCAACATGCCCAGGATCGGACAGGCGGTGGGATATTCTGAGCCTGGCTTCGTTCCCGTCAGCTGCTGGCCGCCATGCCAGCCTGGCGCGGGTGCAGGGGCTGATTTGATTTGGCAGCTTCGGAAGCATGTGGTGGGGACAGGGAGCGGGAGGGGCATGAGACACCCATCCCTGCTAGGAAATAAACAGCCTCAGGCACTCAGTGACCTGCGGGGAGAGCATAGCCTGGCATGAGAAGAGGGCCTCGGAGTTTCCTGCTGGGTCACTCTCTTCTCACCCAGGCACTGGACACCTGCCCACCTGCAGGACTCTGTGGCTGTCTTTGGACGACCCAAGAGGTGACAGCACCGCACCTGGTGTGCGGATGCCTGTGGAGTGTCTGCGGCAGGGCATCTGGCTGTTGCACACATCCTCGTGTCTTGCTAAGTCTCCCTGCTTAGCTGTGTCTGCAGCTGGGCCTGACTGTCACCCTGGGTGACAGTGTGGGGTGATGACCTAGGAGTGGCCATCTCCCGAAGTGGCCATGGCAGTGTGGTGGCCCTCTGCAGGGGCCTGGCTGCGCACTAGGGCATGACGAAGGCACTCATGTACCTGACTACTGTCTGGCCCGGCGTGCACGGCTCTGGCCTCATTGCTTCCCTCTGCGCGATGACCCCACTAACCTGGCTACATCCGGCAGAGGAAATGATGAGGGCTGAGATAAGTGCCTGGCCCCTTTTGTCCACAAAGAGTGAGCCTTCTCTTCCTGGTATCTACACATTGCATTGCCTAGCAGCCCCTTCCTCCTGCCCCAGAGAAGAGGCCATGCTGGTTGCTGGTTACGCTTGATTCTCCAGCTGCCCCCGGGGCCTCTGGCCACTCCTGGAGAGGCCATTCCACAGCACAGCACTGCCTGGGGCCATTAGGGTTCCAGCCTGTCCCTTCCTGGTTCACAGGAAGGGGGCTCAGCTAGGCCTTCACAGCTCCTCCACACACACACACACACCCATGCAGCCTCAGGGCTGACCACTCTTCCACCCTCTCACACTATCACAGCCACAAAGCTCAGTTCACACTCAGCCCCAGATGCACTGGGAATCTGCACGAATGCCAGTTGCAGTTGGGACCCTGAGACTCTCTGACCTTTGGCCCATGGTCAGAGGAGCCAGACTAGCTCCCTAAATAGGCCACTCACCTGCGCCCGAGACACAAGGCAGGGAGATCAGGGTAGGGTGGAGTCTGTTTTGGGGAAGATACAACATTTCATCTGTTACTGCCTTGCCATTGTCCTGCTGTCCTCTGGGGACTACAAACCTCTCCCCACCCAGGCTCAGGAAGCTGAACCCTCCTGAAGATACTGAAGGAGGGCTCCAGAACTGAGAGACAGACCACCCTGCCCTCAGGGTCATGAAGGAAGAACTAAGGCTCATAGAGCTCAGCTGTCCCCAGAGAGCTAGTGGCATGGAAAAGACCAGTGGCAGGCCTGAGTGGCTTCCCAGAGGAGGCACAGGGAAGCTCCAAATGGTAGCCGCCAGACTGTGATTACGATTTCACCCAGAATTGTGTGTACTCGGGACATACTTGCAAATATCTGTGTGTCCATGTATACGCATGTACACACAGCCACAGAGGCTTGAACTCTGGGCTCAATCCCAAAAGCATGGTTTGCCCATGGTAAGAGTCAGCCAGGAAGTGGGAACAGTAAAGAGAGGGGTCTGGATGAAGAAATAGAAGGGACAGGAGCTCAGGGCTGGGAAGGGCTTGGGAAAGAAGCTTGCATGCTTCAGGACATGCCTGAGCGTTCAGCCTCAGGCTGGTACTTGACATCAGATCTCAAACCCTGGACACTTGGTGCCAAGGGCAGGGTGTCATGGCCCAGGGGTGGAAGTGGTACAGTAATAAGCTCGTCCACAGCCTACTATGTGGCTTGGGACAGGACTTTCCCCTCTGTGAACAGTTTCCTCACCCAAAGAAAAGGGTTGGACTTAGTGACTTCTTAGGGTCCCTTCCAAGTCTATTTTTTAGAGAAAGACCTATAACCCAAAAGAACTAGAGACTGAGATGTCCAGGGATTGGGTGAGAGCCCAGGGCCTGGCAGAGACAACAGGGAGGGAGGATAGCAGGAGGAGAAGGTGGCAAGCTAGGCAGCTGGGGAGGGTCCTGGCTCCACTGCTATTCTGAGGAAAGGGAGAAGCTTCGGCAACAGGGAGCACCCAGAGAATCAGGAAGAATCAGAATTCCAGGTCCTGCTGTGCAGTGTCCTACTAGGATCTATTCCCTCACATGCTGCAGAAGCCCTCAGATGAGTGCAACCGTGCTGGGCTTCTAAGAGCACAACTAGGAAGGATCTAGAATGCTAGACTCCTGCCCTGGAACTCCCATCCTCCCCATCTCTGGCCTGGGCCCTGAGCTGTGAGCTGGACCCAAGAGAGATCCTGAACAGCTGGGCTGGTCTTGTGCAAGGCTGGGGCTGAGGGCTTGGGACATAGGCAGCTAGGACCCATCAGCTCTTAAGCTCCCGATGCTCAGGGAAAGAGCAGGGTCTTCCCTCCCCAGTGGGTATGAAGGGGGCTCACAGGGGTGTTTTGGCTGTCCTGGCCTCTGTCCCTGTCTGAGCCTTTGGTCCTGGGCCCTCACAGGCAGACATTTGTGCGTCTCCACGCCTGTGTCCAGGAAGTCCTCATGTCCTGTTTTCCCCTCAGGCCAGGCTGCTGGGGAAGTGGGGCAAGCAGGCCACTCCTTCCTCTACCGTCCACACTTCTGCCCAGAGACTTTGGGGGCTGGGGAGAAATGGGCTCCTCCCTGTCAAAGTCTGAAATGATTGGGGAATGAGGTGAAGGATGGGGGGATGATTCCCCCAATCTGTAAGCTTAGGGATATCTCTGGCATACACACATACCAGTTTTGTCATGGCAGGAGGGACTGTGTGGCTGGCTTGAAAGGGTCTTCTGGGTCTTCAGCAGCCTGTAATATCAGTGTGCCTCTCCCTCCTCCCCTCCCTCACTGGGATGGGGCTGGGGGCACCCACCACCTCAAGCTATATGTCTCCATTGCTTCTTGTTATGTTTTTAATAACTGAGCATTGACATTAACAAGGCAGGTGGCTGCAGCTCTTCCCAGCAGCCCCATTTAGAATCACTGAATCATCAAATCATCAAATCCTAGAATCCTGGATGCTGCACAGAATGTCCGCGTGCATCTTCAGCTCCCAGCTTCTCAGCATCTTAAAGTCACCGAATGCGAACCACACACCCACCCGGTCCTAGCTCTAAGCTGAAACTTGTGAATGGCTAGCTTCATCCCAGGAAGAGCCCTGAACCAATAAGCCCAGATTCTCCAATCACACACAGCCCTCAGATACACTGAGTCTTGATTTCTCCTTTCACAAGTAAGGAAACACAGCTCATAAAATGGCCTTGGGCAAGATTACCAAAGCATAAGGACCCAGCAGTGCCCAACCCAGAGATGGCAAAATCCAACTCCAGAATGCCTGTGTTCCAGGAAATTCTCAAATTCTAGTGTTTGGGAAGGTGATGCCTGTCCTCCACTTGTCTACTTTCCCTTACAGTTCCCCAGTTCCCTCCTGCTTTCCACATCCTGTCCTGGGTCCCCAAATAGAGGCATCCATGGATGGGGGTGTCCAGGACCAATTCCCTCAAGCAAATGTCTTCCACTGAAATCACCAGCTGGAGGATGTGGGCAAGCTCCTCAGAGAAGGGGCCCTGACGGCTCCTTTGAGAGAAGCTGAACAAGAGGGAAAGCCCTGGCCTCCAGGGCCACCACATCAGAGGCAGTGGTTCCGATGGAACTGGATCCAAAGTCCAGGGAGGCAGCCGAGACCGAATAATTTACATTAGAAGAATCATGTATGTTTAGCATTTTCATAAATTTACATGTCTCCTCATTTTAGAATTCTCATGCATTTGGGTATATGAATTTTATTAAGTATTACATTTCACAGATTGTTTTAATTTTTTATTTCAGAACATTCTTGGCTAGGGGCAGATGTTGAGTCTGCCACGGTATAGGTGAGGACATAGCCTAAAGCGGGGTCCAGCTCCCTGGAGCTCTGTTTATCCTCAAAGCTCATACGCTCCTGGGAGGCCTTTCCATGACAGGATTCTTAAGGGATAGGCCCAGGCTTTGCCCTTACCCTTGCTCTCCATTCTGCACCTCTCAGACACCCAAAGAATTGAAACAACAGCCTTCTCACCCCTCACCTTCGACTCTGCTGCTGCCCCTCTCCCACTTCCATCTCTCCATATTCAGTCCCCTCCACTCCACTCTCAGCCCTTTCTCTGTCCAGACCCCAGCCTTATTCCCATCTTATGGCCCAGGGAGCTACCTCACAAACAGGCTTGGGCATTTCTTCTCTCCTTGTAATCTCTCCCCTAGCTCTGGTTCCCTTTGGAAAATGTCCAAAGTCCTTAATGTGGTTCATAAGTTCTGCACAATTTGGCCTGTGCCAGCCTCACTAGCTACATCTCTTATCTCCCTAGACCTCGCTCTTCCCCCACTCCTTGCAGAATCCCACTGTCTTAGCTGCCTTGCAGTCCAGGATCCAGCTCTATGTACAGGACTGCAGAATCAGGGGACACAGGCTGTCCTGTCCGCGCTCTGCCACCAACTAACCATCAGAATCACTACCTCACCTCCTCTCTGTCCCGAACTTTCTATTGGCTCATCCCTTAGCTCTCGGATTTGTTTTCTCTGGAAGCTTCCCCCTTGCCTTTCTTACTATCTTTCCTACCCTAGGCTGAATTATGGGCCCGAGCTCTGTCCCACCATGACCGCTGAGTTTATCTGCATCATTGCCTTTTGTCTACGATCCATCCCCACCTCAGCCCTGGCGACCTAGGGCTGAGTTACTTGCCATAGGGTTGGTGGGTGTTGCTCAGACTTTAAAGAACTCCAAAATCCTCAGCTTGCTCACCTCTACCCACATATGGTGAACCCTCGGGTCACAACTGGCCTGATGTATGAACAACCTGCGTTATAACTGTGATTTTAGATTTAACTTGTGATCAAAGCCTTGAGTTATGCAAGCTACTTGTGCTTCCAGATGGTCTCAGATACAGAGGTAACCCTTAAAGAGTTCTGGAAGGAACATTACAACATCCTTTCCTGTGTAGGGTTAATTGAGAAATCCTGGGCCAATGTCTCTCTAAGGACCCTGCGATCTGCCTGTGTACACGAGGGAGACTTTGGAGGCTCTGTAGAGGAGCCTGAGCCCTCCACTGACAATCTGAGTTACAACCAGCCCTTGGGAACAAAGTGAGCTCCTAAGTCAAGGGTCCACTGTAGCCACTGCTCACTAATGCCCACCTGTGAAGGACTGGCACTAAGTGGCATGCAATATAGACAGGAAGAGCAAGATGCTCAGAGGAGGTACAAACTGGAGTTTTCCTGGAAAAGGTACTTGGAGTTGGGAACAAGATGCACAAAGTACCCAGTCCTGGGCTACCAGAGCAAGCCATGAGAGGGAGAACGGAGTCTGCAATGAGGGAGACTCATTACCCCCTGGGCCCATGATAGTATCCCCCAGAGGGACTGGCCATATATTCAGAGAAGGCTTCTTAGAAGAAGGGCTATTTCCAGCTGTTAGCGGGAAGGAAGAAAGTAGAGATGAGTAGGGCTAGAGAAAGTGGTGAGGGACAGGGACATGGAAAAGAAAGCTCTGTCTCTTCTTGTCCTTCCCTTGGAAGGTTGAGGTCAGGGAGGTGGGAGGGGGATGGAGAAGAAGGAGCAAAGAAGCCTGAGGAGAAATGGAGATACCATCGGTGCGGATACCACGGTCAGGGCTAGTATGGATGGCTAGGGCTGGCAGGGAGCAGCTCCCCAGCTGTGGCTGGGAAGCGTTTCCTGTCTCTTTGCCAGGGGGGTCATTAATAATCATTTACGTGCCACAGGCAGCTCGGAGGCCATCCAGGGAGCAGCATGGTGCTGGGGCCAGAGCCCAGCCTAGCGGCCAAGAAAGCTGGGTAACGGCATGAGCTCTATCATTTGCTGTGAGACCTGGACCAGCCACCTGACCTCTCTCGGTCTCAGAAGGCCAGCATAAAGAGAGTCTGGCCTGAGGAGGATGCTGCCTTAAATTCTTGTTCTGTGTTGCGCCTCAGTTTCCCTAGATGGTAGCTCCAGGGCTACCAGAGTTACAGAGTAGTTGTTATGGGCATCTAATGACAGATATGACTATCTGGCCTATGCCAAGCTCAACCCAGGACACAGGGAAGGGGACAGAGAGACTCAGGCTTAGCCTCTAAGAGCTGCCATCCTGGCAGGAGCCAGACTAATGTGGGAGCCACACAGATCCAGGTAGTCTAAGCTGGGGAAAACATGGGAAGAAGAGGCCAGCTGCCTTAGGCCTGGAGTTGGGGCACACAGTGTGGCTGCACACAGAGGGTAGGAACTCTGTAAGACTAATTTGGTCACCACCATGGCCTAGCCACTTCGAACTGTCCCTGAGTGGCTGAGTGGGAGCTCCAGAATGCTTTTAGACAACTGCATGAGTTAAATGAGCTATCTGTGAAAAATCTTAGAAGCTGGAGAGAACTGCCTGAGATGATGATAGTGAAGATGATGACCACAATGACAACAGTCTAGCCACAGAGTATAGATGGGTGAAGGTGACACAAAAGCTTGAACAGGGTGGGACTCCAGGATGGTCATCCAAAGCTGGAGTGTGTGACTGAGTGTCAAGGTCCCTTTGCTGGTTGGCCAGAATCCTTCCCGGCCCCAGGTTCAACCCTGCCCACCCTAGCACCCTTTAAGACCCAGCTCGACTTCCAGACGGTGACCCTGAAACCCGGGCCCCAGCACCTCACCCTGAGCAACTGTGCCTGTCCCTATGCCTCCAGCCTGCAGAAATACTGGACTTATGCTCTCAAATACCATTTGGGAGGCTGCCCAGAGGGTTTCCCCATATTTCCCAGCTTCCCTGTGTGTGGCCTAGATCCTCAGCTGACTGGGATCTCCTCACCAGACTACAGGGTCCCCAAAGGTATGACCAAATTTCCTCTTTCAGACAAGGATCTCTAAGAGGCCAGGGACTATTTATCCATCCATTAGATGTAGAGTCAAGAAAAGCAGTAGACTGAGCTCTTCCTGGCTGTCTCCAACCCAAATAGCCCACCCCCAGCAACCTCTCCCCGACTCCCGGAGACCACAGCTACCCAAAGAAGGGAAGAAAAGGAAGCACAGAAAAGGGGATGTGGAGCTGCTCAGCATCCTTGAATGGATATGAGCAAGAAAAGGCACTGAGCTAGCACAGAATGAAGTTTGGAGTTGGCAGGCTTACCCAACTCGAAGCCCAATCCAGGCTGCTCTGGCACCAAGAGGCACCACCAGGAACACTTTCTAGCCCCACTGCCCGCCCTGGACTCGCTCTTCTTTGAAGTACCATGAGGTGGTAGTAAACACAGTGACCTTACTGACACGTGTCTCCTTTCCCGGCCCCCTCCCAACCCTGGCCCAAACACAAGACAGGCTAAGAGGCAAAGAACAAAGGTTCCTGGACTGTGACACTGTCTGCCGCCCGCCTGTCCAGCGCCTGCTCAGCAGGAAACCCAAAACAAAGGCTTTGGTCAAAGTGAGGAGGATAAAGGGCAAAGGGTAGGGGAGCCCGGTTGGGGGGGTGTGCAAGGGCATCTCTAGGGACCTTATTGGGAGGGAAGCAAGAACAGGATAGCAGCCAAACCCTCCCTGCACACACACGTCACTCCACAAACATTTATAGGGCAGCTGCTCTCTTACACACACACACACACACACACACACACACACCATAATAATGCCTTATTCCTCACACTACACACTTCATGCACACCCTCTCTTATCCCTGCTAGCATGTTCTACAGCTTGCCACCGCCAGCTCACTGGACACACTCCTCATCACACACACAAAGAGCTCACGGCAAGGAAAGATCACAGAATCCGCACCTCGCACTGAAAAGTCACACAGCTCACACACCCACACTTCACACCACACTCACACTCAATCTCCCACCATGCATCTCACATGCCACACGCCTCCCCAACAGACACATGCACCCAAGTAAATTCAACACACGCACCACCCAGACATAGACACATGCAGACACACCCTGCATAGATAATGTGTACACCTAATGTCACATCAGAATGTCACATGTTTGTAGGCATACAAATCCCCTTTGAACAGAAAACCTTGCCTACACACAGCTTCCTCCTACCCACCCACACACACATTTGGTCAACTGGACACATCGGCCCTGGCTGCACCCCTTCCTGTCCAGAGTTTCACAGCCACCACATGGACATGTGACACTCAGACACCAACACACAGGTCCTAATACATTTCCCAAGCAACAAACGCTAAGATATATCACAGCGACTCTAACCCATCACTAGGCTACAAACAAACACACAACACTCACCCCCAGCTCCTCTCTGACAAAGCATCTAGTAAAATCCATCAGGTCCCCACCACAGCTCTTCCTGGCTACACTCAACAGTTAGTAACATACATGATCACATATATAATCCCCCATGAAAACTGCTCCTGCAACAACTCTATCCTGTACTCACAGACACAACCACATATACACAACACTCACACACCCTGCTACCACTTGACATCCACAACACTGCCTTGCTAGCCACACATGGGTGCAATGACATGAATTTACAATTCCCACACTAACCATGGCATAATCATCAATGGAACCGCACATGTGATATACACAGAACACATGCAACACATGCAGCCCAGCTCAAGCTACATACAAACACACATCCCAGACTCACACAGCCCTGGACTGCTCTTACCTCAGGTGACTAACTCTAGCTTGCCATCTGTTCCTCTCTCCCATCCTAAACCTCCAGGTGCCTCAGTCAAGACCAGGAAAGAAGGGACAATGGGGTAATAAGTTATGAATGCCAATGCTCCACCATATGATCACCACTTGCCTCAGTTTCCCAGGCACCAGCCAAGAGCAGCATACCTTGTACTCAGGCCCTCATCATGCCATTCATGCCAGAGAGCATGGGGAGGGATGAAAATGCAAGTGATACTGGCACTGTCCTCTAAACCTGTCTTCTCTTCATCCCAAAGCAGAAGCACACATAAGGGGAAGGGATGATCCTAGAGAGACCCTAGACCAAAGATAGAGACCTAGAGAAATTGCAGAGACAAACAGACTAAGAGAGGTAGGTATGCTGGGCAAAAGACCAAACCCAAGAGAGAGACAGAAGGACAGAAAGAGAGAGAGCCTAAGAGTTGGGGAAAGACCTATAGTGAGACCTGGAAAATAAAGTAGAAGCACCACACCCGGAGAGAAAGGAGGAGGAGACCAAGAAAAGATAGGGGTCCTCTAAAGAGGAGAAGGGAGGAACCAGCACAACCTGTGCAGGACAGGACTCTTGCAGAGGGGGAGACAGGAGCCCAGGTGAGAAGAGGGGTTTGGACCTGGGGTACCATCTGGAATGAGGACTGGAGTCTGGTCTTTCAGTGGGAATCTTGATGGGGTGCAGCTAACACTATGGAGGATCATGGTCTTGGGATGAGGCCCCAACTCTGATGTGGGGTCCTGCAGGCTATGGATTCAGGTGGTCTGGAAGGCTAGGGGCTATATACAGCGGAGGTTCAGAGGTGTGTGTAGGGGTCCTCCACTCCTCAGGAGGATGGGGTTCCAGGCTTGAGCAGAGCTCACAAGCTGACCTGGGGGTCCACCCGTGATTGGGAGTTCAGGACTTACACTGTGGTTACTGATCCGAGCGTTATTCTATTTGGAGTCTAGGTTGGCATTTGCACTGTGAGCTGGGGGTTCAAGGGTTCCCTCGGCATGCCAGCTGCAGTCCCAGTACAAGAGTGGGCTTCAGAACTAGGGAGGGGTGCCCTCCCTGAGGAGAGATCAGGAAGTTCAGAGCAAAGAAGACTTTGGAGCTAACGACCTGTCCGCAGTTGGACGGCTCTCGGGACACCCCGTTCTCCCTGTGCCCAACACCGGGGTGGGGGGGCCTACCTGAAGGTTGTCGGCGCATGGCTGCGGCGGTGGCGGCGGCGGAGGCTCGTCTGGCTTGAGGAAGACCTGCTGGCCCCGCCTGAGGAATTGGACAACAGCGATGAGGATGTGGTGCAGCACTAAGACCATGCTCACAGCCGCCCGCCCGCCCGCCGGCCCAGCCGCTGCGCTCGGTCAGCGCGTCCGCAACAGCCTCGCGGGTCCGCTGGAGCAGCGTCCGCCCCGGCCCCGCCCCCGCCGCCCGGCCCCGCCCCGGCCCGCCCTCTCTCCGGCGGCCGTGGACCGCACCGCCCAGCCGTCGGATCTCTACCCACCAGACCCCCACCAAATCCCTGTGGCCGTCTGCCTCCCCTCCCGTCCTCTTCCAGCCTGTGCGCTCGGAAGACCCCGCCTGGGAGCCGGCTCTCACCTTCGCTCCCCTTCCCTTTCCCCAGAGCCACTCTTTTCACCATTTCTTGGGGGTCGCAGCTCTGAGCCCTGCGCCCTGTCTGACCACATCCTCTCCCCTCCACTTTGAGTCCTGGGGCCAGGCCAGAGCCAAAGCCTGAGACCGAGATCAGCGCAGTGGAGAGAGGGGGAGGATGGAGACGGAAGGGGCTGTGGACTCTGCACCGGAGCTCCGGGCTTGCTCTGCTCCCTCCTACGGAGGGAGAAGGATGGAGAAGTCTGGGAGAATTTTAGAGGTCGCTCCAAGCCGGACAAGCCCTGGGGCAGTAGCAAATCTGCGAAGGAGACACGTGCGCATAGACACACGCGGGCGCACCATTCCTAAGTGCAGGGTAGGTGCCCTGGGCCCCCAAGCCTGGCAGGCAAGGCTGGGCCGGAGTCCCGGAGGCCGAACAGGGTGCAAGCCCCAGGGTCACGCAGTCCGCAGTTCCACTGTGGGACCCGCGCGTCCGGAGCGCAGTTCTCCGCAGAGCGGCCTCCGCTCAGGCGCCTGCGGCAGCCGCGACACTTCTGCGCCCCCTGGTGTCCTATCGCGGGGGCGCAGCCCGGCCTCAGTTGTCAGCCTGAAGGGATGGAGGTGGGGATGGTAGAGGAGTTGGTGCACGGGTCAACTCTCTGCCTGAGCCAATCCGCTGCTAGTCTACGCTTGCAGTGAGAACCACTGAGGCGGTGGCAAGGGACTTGTCTGCACTGGAAGGTCTCACCGGGCTTTCGCCAACAATTTGCTGCATGACCCTGGTCAGATCCCCTCCCCACCTTTCTGAGCCTCAGTTTCTCCATCTCCCCCACAGGACTACCAGAAGCACCAAACCCAGAATGAGTCCCCTGAGAGCCCTCCTGGTGTTCTGACCCGAATCCCATCAGTGCCCAGAATCCTATCGGTGCATGGCGGGCCCCTCTCTGCAACTCCCTCTCCCCATCTTTGGAGGGTGACTCAGAGACCCCCCAGCCTCCCAGCCTCCCCACCTCACTCAGTGATTCATCTGGGTCTTTTCTCCCTAGGGAGCAATTTCCTAGGCACTGAGTCACCAAGCTGGACACAGTCCCAGCACCTGGCACAGGCTCGGCAAAGTCCTGGCTGTCCCTGTAGCTCAGGGGGTGAACTCTACTCTAGAATTCTTACTTTTCTTTTAAACACCTGCAGTGGCTCCCTACCCCCAACACAATAAAGTGCAGACCCTTAGCCTCACATGCTGGACCTCCACAACCCAACTCTGCCTTTCGGGTTGCTGCTCTGGCCCATCCCCGCCATCCTACATTTATTCCTACTGCTGTCTTCAACTCAGTAGTGACTGGCACATCCTCGCTGTGAGCCTCTGCTCTTGCATGCAATCCAGATGCCCTCTACATCCTTCCAGCCCACTCATCGGCCCGGAGCCAGCCAATGGCTCACCTCCCCAGGAGGCTTCCCTGACACTGCCTTAGTTGTAACCTTTTGTGTCCTTCTTGGAAATGGTGCCTGAGGGCTCTGGTTTCCAAATTCAATGAATTTCACAGCATCTACCAAATAGGGCAAATTATCCTATTTATTAATTCTGTTGAGAACATTACATGGGCAAAGATATGTAAAGGTTCAAAAAAGCTATCACTCTTTCTTTGGGACTCAATCCTCCTCTCTATAAAAGGGGCTGACCAATGAAGAGGTATTGTAAAGACTAGGTCTAATGCCCAGTGCAAGGTACAAAGCTCTTGGTAAGCACATGTAACCAGCTTTGTCTAGCCTTGGAAGATGTGCGTGCCCAGGAAGTATCTGTTATGGTCACTGCCTGGAACTGCTTGCTCTGTAATGGAGGCCTCTGGAGCCCAGAATTAAACCTGGCCTGTGCAGCCATTTTACGTGCTCCCTATTCTACGCAGGGCCTCCACAGCTATTACGGCTTTTGCCTAGATGTCCCCCCAAAGCTTCATGTGGTCATAGGTGGGGGCCTTTCAGAGGTGTCTGGATCTAAAGAATGTGATGCTGGGACTAAGAGTGTGATTATTGATTCAGTCTGCTGATTGGTTTGGGACCTACTCTATGCCCAGGAGCCTAGATTGAATATAAAAAGGGCAGCTACCTTGTCTTGCTACCTCTTGGCTTCCCTGAACTCCTCTACGAGGCCTATCTGCCATGCCACCCCGTCTTGGAGCCAGCCAATTAGGAACTGAAACCTCTACAGCTGTGAGCCAAAATAAACCTTTCCCTCTTTAACTTTGGATGTTGGGTATTCTGTCTCAGCAATGACAAAATAAGATAACAGCCTTCACTTCTTGAGAAGTTATTTCTTAAATCTTACTTAAGTTGCTCATACTGCAGCTCTATGATTGGAGTCCCAGGTGTATGCTCTATGTCTCTCTCATCTCAGAGAGACTTTTTTTTCTGTGTCAGTTTTTCAGATTTAAGAATTCCTTATACAGTTTGGGTCCCAGCTCTGTCGTAGACTTGCTATGTGATTCTGGGAGGGCCACTCTATCTCTCAGGGCGTCAACTTCCCCATCTGTGAAGTATTAATATGTTCAATAAACAAAAATTTAAGTTGTATAAGTGGGATGCAGGACCCTTTCAGATACATCCTCTCAGAAAATCACTGAAATTTCCCAGTCAGCCTCTTCCCAATGGTGGCAACCAGGCTGTTCCAGTTTGCGAGGTGGGGGGCCTTTGCTAAGTGCTCACAACTAAAAAGTGGCCCTTTGCTTAGGATCTGGGATTCCTCCATTCCCCGAAAGGCCCCTGCCCTCATTCCAGTTCTGCATCTGGGCATCCTAGGCTGGTTATCCTTCCCTCTCGTGTTGGCATCTCCTGGAAGCATTTAAAAATGCTGGTGTCTGAAGCTTGCATCCCAAATATTTTTTAATGTCCTCAGGTGATTCTAACCAGCTACCTCATTGAATGAGTCCCTGGCTGACGTGGACCATGGAGGCAAAGCTACAGCTGGCTCCTAGAGACTAAATGTGTATATCTGGGGCTGCAAGGCTTTAACGTCTATTGAACACAACTATGTGCTTCAGATTTTATTCTTTCAACGATTATATAAGGTGGGTGCTATTAGCCACATTTTACAGATGCTGAATAAGGAGACAAGGTAACTTGCCCACAGTTCAATTACTCATAAACGGTGGAAGCAAAATCCAAAGGCTGGCTGTCTGGCTCTAATCTGCACCTCAGATTCATGTTCTGCCTCTTAAGCAAAGGCAGATAAGAAAAATGATTTTCCAAACTCTTCTTTGTCCCCAGCAATGCAGTGGCTGAAGGTCCTGCAAGGCCAATCCCTGGATCCCCTATCCTTCTATAGCACCATGAAGTTCAGCGCCGCCTAACCTGCAAGCTCCAGCAGAGGAATGCCTGGCCCAGCTCCAGTAGCCACCCCTTCCTCTCTCCCTACTTTATGGGCCTCGGGGCCCATACCCAGTGGCTTAGCTGCCCCAAACTAGGTACTTCAGGAAACGATGACTCAGCGAAGAGGCTTTCAGCCTGGGTAGAGGGCCCACTGACCAGAGCTTTACCTTGGTCCTGATAATAATGACACCTCCAACTGGTGGGTCCTGTGCTTACAAAGCACTTCCTTGGAAGGTCCTGCTTTAGCTCAAGGTTAGAAATAATAAAATGACGCTCACAAGGCATAGGTACGCTCAAGATTATATGGCTGGTCAGTCCAGGAATGTGGACTCAGGTTAATGACACCACACCTGGCGCTCTTACCAATCAGAACAAGCATTACTGCACAACCCAGGCCATGTAGGGAAGTCACTGTGGCTATGCCACAGCTGTCTCCTGCTCATAGCTTTCTCTGGGCTCCCCACAGCCTCCCAGGCAATACCCAAACCCTCAGCACGACACACAAGGCTCACCCCATGTGGCTTGTCTGCTGTTTCTCCTGCCCCTTCCTGCTGTCAGCCATGCCCAGCCCCTCAGTGCACCCTGAACTTCTGGCTTTTCTGCTGCCTGCTTGCCTCTGCTCAACCTGCCCTGATCTTGTGCTGAACATCCTTCCAAGGGCATATCTGCCTGTCAGTATCATGCATTTGTGCATTCATTCATGCCACAAATACTTATGGAGAATTTGCTCCAGGCCAGCTATTGAGGATTAAAATAAGTTTAAAAGTCAGCTTTTTGTGAGATACAGGAAGGAAACTGCCGTTGAGTGAGAAGCAGCCCCAGCATGGTCTCTCCAATGGACACTGCCCTCTCACTTCCTCACTCATCCCTGGACCTCCCTTGAGAGAAGGAATGTCTGATCTTCCCCTGTGCCCCTATAGGCCAACCAAGGGTGAAAACACAACATGTACTAGCAGGCCCTCAACAGATCCCAAATCTGTTCCCATGCCCCAGGACCAAGTTTCCTGCCTCTGTGAGCCTGTCTGATACCTTCCATGTGTCTACACTGTGGCTAACCGCAGTCAGATAACAGACGCCCAGGTTCAAACCCAAGCCACTCCCAGATAACCTCAGGCAAGGCTCTGGCCCTCTCCAGCCTTGGACTTCTCAGCAGCTATGAAGCTGGTCTGGTCCTCTTTAAGGGCTCAGGCAGCAGTTGAGGCAGAAGGCAGCATCCAGGCCTCACTGGGCAGAAGGCAGCTCTCCTGGATGGGCAGGCTCACTCATGTCCCAGGCCAAGGACATGAGCAAGGACCAGGTTCCAACTGGAGAGGCTCCTCGCAAGAGAGCTTGCAGCTCTGTCTCTTTGTGACCTGGGTGAAGCCCGTGGACTAAAAGGGGGTTCTACCATCCCCTTTAGGGGTTCTGCTCAGAGACAGTTCCAGGAGCTTCCTGGAGGAAGTTGCCGTCTCTGCAGGATCTGCTTCCCGCTAAGTCTTGTCCTCAGCACTTCAGCCCTGGAGCACATCCATTCTTAGGCAGCTCTGTGTGCACTTGGGAATGGCTTTGTGCACATGACGCATGCCGAGATGGGCTAGAAATACAGTGGGCAAGCTTATATCCGTGAAGCTGGGTGACTTCCATTGTATGCATATGTATCTGCAGGAGTGTGTGTGTGTGTGTGTGTGTGTGTGTGTGTGTGCCTGTTTGTGTGTGTGTGCATACCGATCTGTGTCTGTGCACAAGTGTATATGTGCATATATGCATGTGTATGTGTGCATGCACACATGCCCAACTATGTTGTGTGTGTGCACTATTTGTAAAAGCGTGTGCAAGTGTTTATGTGTACGTTGTAGTTCCTAGGTGGCAGAAGTGCCACCGGTGGCCACTCATCCAGGTCACAGACTGCATCCTGGCAGCCACTCTGGGTCAGGAAGGGCCCAGGCTGAATGAACAGAGGCCTAGGGATACAGGAACATGAGGCAGGTCAGCCAGCAGCCTCATCCATGTCCAGGTCATTTGCAAACAGCAGATGACCAGCTCATACCCTTTCAAAGGGGAAAGGAGCCCTAAGAGTCTAGCCTAGGATTGTCCTGGACACCCCAACTCACATCAGCACTCAGGTCCAGGGGATTCAGGGCTTGGCACACCTTAGGCATAAATATCGGCTCTTAATCATCCACAAACCCCAAGATCCTTCCTTTGTACAAGGCTGCCCTAGACCTCACACAGACACAGACACAGACACACACACACAGACACACACACACACACCCCTGTATGCCACCTGTACACATACTCTCAACACCCCTGCACACACACACACACACACACTCCGGTACACAAATACACACTCCTACATAAGACCCCACAGCTCTGGCACACAGGCACAAGTAGGCACACAGCTCCAGTGCCGCCGCCTCCTCCTCCTCTTCCCTCCTCCTCCTCTTCCCTCCTCCTCCTCCTCCTCCTCTTCCTCCTCCTCCTCCTCCTC
>NDGN011208556.1:0-10155 GCA_002564285.1 Tympanoctomys barrerae
CCAGCTGTTCCTCTAGCATTTTCTCTGCTGGTGTTACTTCACTGTCGCTTTTTCTGTGGTGGGTACCCTCTCGGCAGGTGCTCCAGCTCTTTTGGGGGATCCTATTTAGGGCTTGGGGGTTGGCAGTCTGTCTACTGGCTGGATCAAACAGGCAGCAAAGGATTCTCCCCATAGCTGGTTTCCCTTTTGGTAAAAGCCCAAATATCTCCTCAAGCTCGCTCTGTCTTTCTTTCTTTTTTCTTTTTTTCTTTGTCTTTTTTTGAGACAGGGTCTCACTATGCAGTCCAGGCTGGCCTTGAGCTCATTTTGTAACCCAGGCTGGTCTCAAATCACAATAATCCTCTTGCCTCGGCCTCCCAAGTGCTAGAATTACAGGTGTGCGCCACTACACCCAGTATCTTTGGTTTTGTTTTTTTGGTACCAGGAATTGAACTCAGGACCTTGCACTTGCCAGACAGGCACTGCTTTGCTGAGCTATCTTCTATATCATTCCCAGCACTATTTCTAAAATAAAGACCTGGGCTGACGAGATAGCTCAGCAGACTGAAGTGCCTGCTTGGACAAGCTTAGGCAAGCACAGGGACCCCGTTCAATCTCGGGTACCACATGCTGCACCAGCCCTGCCCCCAGGGCCGGTTAAACTGGTCAGAGTCCAGGCATAGTGGCGTATGCCTATAATCCCAGCTCTGGGGAGGCTAAAAACAGGAAGATCACTATCAGTCTGAGCTGCATAATGAGACCCTATAACAACCAAGTACATTAAAAAAAAAAAAAAAGGTAAACACCTTACTCTCTTCATTTTAAAATTTAACAATACATAGATATAGGATGTCTCAGTTATTTTTCTCTTGTTGCTGTGACAAAATACCCAACACCTAAATGTAAGGAAAGAAAGGGCTATTTAGCTCACAGTTAGTGGAGGTTCCTGCCCATACTCAGCTGCCTCCAAGGCAGAGTACCACATGGCAGAGGGCAGCGGTTCATGGCGGCAGAAAACAGCAAGGAGCAAACGCAAAAGCGAGGCGCGGTGGCAGCGGTAGCGAGGCAAGCCTCTCTCCTTTTCTTCTATTGCCTTCAGGCTGCCTGCCCCAGGGTGGGTGTGGCCCTCACACCCATAATCCCAGCAGTCCTCAGACCCACAATCCCAGCCTTGGATCATGAATCAATCGACAAGTCTAGAACCACACCCTAATGACTGTGACAGCATGAGGCTTTGCGGGGACAACTACACACAAAACGTAACATAGAACCATATTATTTTCTACACACAAACCCTGTAGATGAGAACATAATAAACATCTTCCCATCCAATATCCAACTTTAAAAAAAAAATTAAGCATTACAGATATAGTTGGAGTCCTCAAGGTATGTCTCCTGTCTGTATTTATCTTCCTAGCCTCCTCCTAGAAAGTAACAAGTTTCTGAAATTGATGTTTTTAATTTTCTCTCTCTGTCCTCTCCCCCATCCACCCTGTCTCTCTGTGTTGTTTAGGGACATAGACATATAAAATTTTACGTGTATGTGCCTGTACACATATTTAGACTCTCCATATAACCCTAAGCAGTAAATAGCATGTTACACGTTTGAGCTCCATTCATGCATCCATCCAGGGCTGTTGCTTTTCTGAGCTGCTGTGTCTGGACACAGAGAGCAAAACAAAGAGACACTGAAAAGAGCTCTAATTACCAGGACTAAAGACGCTCCCAGGAGAGAGGTTATCTTAGGGGAACGGGAGTCACTTAATCGCTTGCCTCAATATACGGCTGTGGTAGTCTCCGGGGAAGGATGATTCTGGCTACAGTAAAGTTTTGCCATTTGTTTTGGTTTCCTGAACTCACAGCTGAATCTGGAGAGAACAAAAGGGCGACAAAGAAGGACTCCAACGGTTCCACCAGCTCTGATGTGGCCACCCTTGCTTAACTGCCCATTCTGGGACGGGTGTAAAGCATTTGCTCTGATTCCCCACAAGCTCCTCAAAGTCCCTGTTTTATAGGTGAAGAAACTAAGGCCATAAGGACTTTAGCTATAGTTTGCTCCTGAATACCAGACCCTCCTCCAGGTTTTAATGCACACTCTCACCTGGAGAGTCAGTAGCAAGGTTAAAGCCTGCATGTCTAAGACCTCTCCCTGCCTGTTGCCCCTCCCAGCTAGTAGCTGCAGGATTGAACTCTTACAGCCAGGTCTGACCAAGGACTACCCTCTTCTAAAACCCTCCATAGCTCCCCAGCACCCGAAGCCTCACCTGGGCATTCAAAGTCCTTCATCATAGACCCCAGCCTACGTTCTTAGCTTTATCTCCTACACTCTCCTACATCCGGCCAACTGAACGTTTTTTTCTTTTTGCTGCTCTTCAAATGGCTCCACGCATTCCTGTTGTGGTGACCTTGTTCTGTCCTCCTGTCCTCTCTCTTTCCTCTACAAACCTGCCCAGTGAGAGTGTATGCATTCTTCGGAGTCAGCTTTCAATTTCCAGCTCTTCCCTGTGACTTGTTCTTCCTTTCCAAATCAGAATATTAATTTTCGTCCCTTAACCCTATCTGTGTCTCTGGCGCATATCTTCTGGAAGTATTCTGTGACTGCCTATGCATTTGGCTTTTTCACCCACGAAACTAAACTGCAAGAGCGCCTAAGCTGTCTTTCTCTCATCTTTGCTTCTTAAACTCCTCCCACAACCTGTGAGGAGGCAGTGCTGGGTTAGTTCACTGAACGGATAGAGTCCTTTCTCTCTTCAACAAAACCAACACTCACATAATTCTTGTCGAAATACAGAGTCCAGCTTATGAAAGGAATTGAACTGCATCTTACCCAAAGCTGTGGGAGTGGGACTTAGCTGCTGAGATCAAGATGAGATAAACTGAGAAGAAGCTGGGAAAGCAGGGATTTTGCTTCCTCCATAAGAGGATCATGAAACAATTGTTTGCATGGTGGTTAGAAATTAGGAATACAAGGTAGGTGAGTGTGTGTGTGTGTGTGTGTAAATGTGTTCGTGGGTGCATGTATGGCATATCCGGGGAGGTCACTTGGCCTGGTTTGTGCAGAGTGAGGGCTGGCTGCCTTGTCCCTGGGCTTTGGCACTGCCACAGCAGGTACTAAGAGGTGTCCTAGGCTCTGGGTTTTCTCCTGTGCGGCCCTCCTGACTACTAGGCATGATAAAATGCTGAGAGTCACAGCGTCCACACATTTGTTTCTGACTTGATTTTTTTATTTTCCTTAAAGAAGAAAACCAAGCTCATGTTGCTTGTACAGTTTCCTTCTCTGCTCTGGCCTACTCCAGGCTGTCAGCCCAGTCTCATCTTCTTCCCCCAAATTAATATACAACATGTCATCACCCCTTTTTAAAAATAAAGATTCAGCTCTGCAGCTTTCATGACCTTAAATACTCCAGGAACTCAACATGTATAACCTTGCATTCCTCTTCTCTTGTCTTTTTCTTCCTTCCTCTGACACCCTTCTCTTCCACCTCCCACAAAAGAAAACTGGCTCCCTTTTTAGGCCTTTTGTTCAAGCCTTCCAGTGCATTTGGTCACCCAGTTCAAACTCTTGGCATCATTTCCAATGCCACCTCTGACCTTATCTTTATTTATTTATTTCGGAACCGGGGATTGAACTCAGACCCTTGTACTTGCCAGGGAAACATTTATTCTACTGAGCCATCCCTCCCCCCGGCCCATCCGACCTTATCTTTAATCACAGTGCCCCAGCATTTCTTCTGTAGTGTCTCCTCACATCTATTCTGAAGTCCAGGCTTCCCCTAAGGTCCTCCTCACCAAGGAATAAGAAATGGAGCAGGGTCAGGAAATTCTTCTCCCTGAAGTACTCATCCTGCCTTTGCAGATTCTTATTTCTTATTTCTCAGATTCAAGATTCTTATCTCCCTCGAGGAGCTGAGGATGTAGAGTGTTTCCCACAAATCTTTATGGGAAGCCAGGTGTGGTGGCACATGCTTGTCACTCAGCACCCTGGGAAGCTGACACAGGAAGATTGAAAGTGTGAGCCATCCCTGAGCGACCTAGTGACTTAACAGCAGGCTGTCTCAAGATAAAAAAGAAAAAGGGCTAGGGGTGTAGCTCAATATGAAGGCTCTAGGCTCAATCCTCAGCGCAAAAGAAAAAGAAGTTCTGTGGGTGGGCTGAACACACTGACTGCGCAGCTGAGGCGCTCCTGTTGCAAATCCTCAGCACCTGGACACGGAATCCTCTCAGCCAGCTGCTTTCCGTTTCCTCACCCAGCGCTCTCAAACCACGACTTTCAACACTGCATCTTTCTTCTATGCACGTGTCAGTGTCTGCCCTCTCCTCAGGGCTTGTGGACACTGCTACTTCCACACACACGGGCATCTGGGGAGGGGGCAGAGGCTCACTGTCTTTCCACCTCCTTCTACACACTCATCCAGCAGAGCGAGTCTTCCAGGAGTTCCATTTCTCCTCTGTATCCTGTCACCCTTTGTCTGACCTCTTTCCCACCTGACTGCGTGAGCCAACTGCTTCATGTACTTCTCTCAAAGGTAAAGTGTCCGACTGACCATGTCCACCTCTTCTTCCGTTGTCTAAGTGACACTGCTGTCCACCTGGATACCATGGAGCCATCCTGTCTCCTGAACCCTGTGCACACCCAGTCACCCACCAAGTCATTCTATTTATCTGTCATATCTCTGTCCGACCCTGAACCCCCTTGAGGATGCCTCTCCCCTTGCTCATTATGCCTGCCATCCTGGTCCTCAGGCCTCAGCCTCCGTAATCACTTCATCCTCCACACAGACAAAAGGGTCCTAGAATACAAACTGGATCACACTTGGGCAGAAAGCCCTTCTGTGTGAACCCACCGCCTTGAAGAGAAGTCCCACAGCTGCACACCAGGCCAGCTTCCCGCCCTGGCCTTCCACAGGCGCAGCTCCTGTGATGGGAAGCTCAGACTCCCGCCCTTGGGTTCCTGACCTGAGCGCTACTCTCTAGGCTCTGTCCCCAGTGCCTGGATGAGTTCCCTTTTCTTTGTGCCCTGGAGCGCTGCTGGTTCCTCAGTGCTCAGATGCTGAGCCTCCTGCTCCCCACTGTGGGATGAGGCCTCCCCTTCTTCCTCGGTCCTGCTGTCTGGCTCAGCACTTAGTATTTGGTATTCGCTAAGGTGTGTTTGTTGTGTTTGTGTTTGCTTCGCCTTACAGACTCCCTCAGAGAGGTAACTGCATTTTTCCTTCTTCGTATACTAAATCCTTGACCAGAAAATAGCCAACAATAAGCGCTGAGTGTCTGCTGAGTAAACAAATGTACCTTTTCCAGCTCTCACCCCCACTGCTTTCTCTAGAAACTACTTTCTGCAGTCAACACCCATTTGCAGGGTGGGGACATCAAACAGGGCCTTTTAATTGAACTACATTTCCTAGCCCTCCCCGCTTTAAAAATATTTTTTATTTTGAGACAGAGTCTTGCCATGCCTCTGAGTTGCCAAAGCTGAGAAGACACTTGGATTTTCCTGCCTCAGCCTCGCAGAGTGAGTGCACCACCCCGAGCTCAATCAGCACGTCTTCTAACCTTCCTTTTCCGCTCAGTGCTGCACTTCCACACCTTCCCATTGTTTCTCCTGTTGGGTCCCCATGGACAGTGCTGTAATGGGCAGGGTGGGGACATGGTAAGTGGGATCCTCAGAGCTGAGCGACATGCAGCAAGCAGATACCTCCCCTTACCTCTCTGCTCTTCCTCTACTTGTGTGATTGCGCTTGGTCCTGAGGTCCAGCCTAAACTGCCCCTCCTCCATCTCACTCACATAAGCACCGCACAAGGCTCCCTTAGAGCTCATCATCTTGGCGCTCAACGGATGCTGCCCTGAGAGACAAGTTACGGATTCCTGACTACACACCACATCTCTTCCTCTTGAACTTTTGTTTCCCAAGACCACAGTGTTTATCTCTAGGCCCTGCTCATAATCAACCTTCCATACAAAAGTGGTGGCATTTGCTTTGTTCATAGAGTAGCCAGCCATCCTGGTTTTCCCAGGACTGAGCAGGCTCCTGGGATGGGGGGCTTTTAGGGTTATAATTGGGACAGTCCCTAGCAAGCAAGGATGAGATGATTACCTAACCTCAAGGATGAGCGGATCCTTTGAGCTGCTCTTGATGTCTGTGTGCCATTGTGTGGTGCAGCCGCCGGTGCATATTCCCTGCTCTGTCTCCGGAGTTGAGCTTTTATTTTCCTCTCTGGATTGCACCCAGAGATTTATGCATGCTCAGTGAGCATGCTAACTTGGAGGCACACTCCCAGCTTTAAAAAAAAAAAATTGAAGCTGGATGTAGTGGCGAACAGCTGTAATCCCAGCACTTGTGGAACTGAGGCAAGAGGATTAAAAATTCAAACTCAGCATGGGCAATTTATTTTTTTCATATTTTTGCATTTTTTCCTATACATGTTTGTAGGGCGTAGTGTTCACATTCCCCGTGTGAAGTCGACACATGTATATAACACATCTCAGTCTACTTTTCATCCTCTGTCCTGCCCCTCCCTCTCTTTTCCTCTGTCTCTTGATTCTCTTCTTTGAGGAAGATCCCTCTCCCTACTTCCTATTATCTATCTCTTCTTTTGCTCTCTCTTGACACTTTAGGGTTCACATATAAGAGAAACCATGTATACGTAAGCTCATGTAGCTGATGTATTTCACTTAACATTATGGCCTCAAGGTATGTCCATTCCCTACAAAGGATTCTAGTTCATCTTTCTTCATGTCACTCCACTAGGCATAAATATCAAATGTGATATTTGATTGGGCATAAATATCACATTCTCTTTATCCGTTCATCTGCTGATGGGCAGCTAGACCAAGAGTTAGCTATTATGAATTGTAAACATGGGTGTGTATGTGTAACCATAATATAATATCTTTAACTCTTTGGGGAGGATACCTATAGGAGGAATAGCTGGGTCAAATGAAATTTCTAGTTTCGGTTTTTCTGTGGAATCTCCACACTGATTTCCATAGTTGTACTATTTTACACTCCCAGCAGCAATGTGGAAGAATTCCTTTGTCTCCACAGCCTCACGAAGATTTATTATTTGATTCTTGATGATAGCCACTTTTTCTGATACATTTTCTCTGACATTTTCCAAACTAAATGAGACCCTTTCTCCTACCATCATAAAGAATATTTATGATGTGTGTGTTTACTTCTTTATGTTGTGCTTTCCCATAGGTTAAAAAGAAGATCAATACATTTTTTTATCTCTTCATTCTTGGTGGGTGTCACTTGCCAGATACAAGTAAGGTTCTTCACAAATGTTTGTTGGATTGAATTAAAGTGTAGGACCTCACGCCAACTTCAGGCTTTGTAGTTCCTCTGTATAGATACAAAGGTGTATGGCAGGAGCTGAGTCTTCAAACTATACTGCGGCTCCATGTCTACATAGGATGAGGACCTAGTACACCACAGGTTAGCTGACAATAATGATTATATGTATTTGGATGGGGCAAAATACTTCACAGGCATGGAGAAGGCGCTGGGCAATAATCAGAAATGTGAGCACATCGCCATGTCTTCAGGGATCAGCGATAGCCCTGCATTAACCCCATCTGCAAGTCCTATGTACTCCTCATTCAAAATAATAAGGCAGATTACCACTGACCTGGTGGAAACTCCTGATGAACCAGCATAGTAACCCAGACAATCACACATAACAATCTGAGACTAGATGATAAACTTAACAATAAAAGGGAAAAAATGACAGCAAACTAGCCAGACAGACAACATGGAATTTGTCCCTGAAAACTAGCAAAGTGCTGAGTTTAGTTCAGAAAAAAACAAATTTTACATGGTATATTATTAGTCAGGACATCTCGTTGAACATGAAAACGAACATGACAATTAGTCAGGACATCTCCTCCTGTAGGTCATAATTATTGCTTTAAAGAATTTTCAGATTTGGATTGGCTTAAGCCTGGAGAATGACCTAGTTGGTTCATCTTGAGGCTGGGTACAAAACTGACCCTGCCTGTGCTAATCAGCTATGAAGATGATGTCCAACTTTCATACTTCTTTGGTGTATCACATGCAGTTATACATGAATGAACGAATGAATGTAAATAAGCCTCTATGGTTGTGCAAAGGTGTAGCAGAGTCTAGAGTAGTGGCTTTCAGATTTCTTCAGATTAAATACCTATAAGTGAGTGATGGTGAATCATTTAGAGCTTTCAGTGATATAGACAGCCCCTTGGCATGTGTGCCATAGATTCACCACCACTGCTATAAGTCCTGCAGCTTAAAAATGTGAATTTTTAAACCTGAATGATTATATATATGGATTATAAAGAAACAGATACAATTAGTTGCCATCAAGGTTGAGGGTAGAGACTGGCAGTTAGGACACAGGGGTGGGAATAAGATTTTTCCTATTACCTTATTACTCCTTTTGGATTCTAAATAATGTGAATATATTTAAATAAAGCAGGAAAACTAACATTGTTTATGGTAAATCAGATATTACCTTGATTTAAATTTTGGTATAGTAAAGTAGTAATAGAAACAAAACTTTTCAAGAGATGCAAGGGAGAAATGCTAATTTTGTATATTTCAAAAATGCTACTATCAGATTATTTGATTCTGCAGATAATGCCTTGGTTTGATGTTTGATTGGAGCACAGTTTGGGATTCATGACTGTTTTTTGAGTGCCACTTGGGGGTTGAACCCAGACCCAGCACAGAGTTACATTGCCAGCTCTGTTTAATTTTTTTATTTTGAGACAAGATCTCACTCAGTTGTTCAGGCTGGCCTTGAACTTGTAATCCTCCTGCCTCAGCCTCCTGAGCAGCTAGCATTTCAGGCTGCTAATGTGCCAGGCAGCAATCTTGGCTATTAAGTAAAGAGTGTTGACAGTGAAACCTTGGCTTGGATATATGTTAGAGAATTTCACAATGATCTGAGTAGAACATTCTCTCTGATACACTCTGTAAAACCATGAGATGGGTTGGGTATGCAGCTCAATATGGTGCTTCTTAGCTTTGGGAGGCAATAAAAACAATAAAACATTAAAAGACCATCACTTCGGTATTATGGATATTGTGATTTCATGAATTATTTCCCCTTAGTAAGTTTAGCATCATGAATAAAAGACAGAGATCATGGAGTATACGTACAAATGGCTATGGACTAAGGAGGTCAAGTCATGTGAGGGCTAACCAAGGACTTTGCCAGTGACTTGATTTTCCTCTGAACTAGAGCTACAAGGATCTTCACAATGGGCTTAGAATGAGACTCCCCCGCCCCTTTTTAAATGTATTTGGTTGTTACAGGGTCTCACTATGCATCTTGGACTCATAGTGATGCTTCTGGTTTTCAGCCTCTTCAGCTCTGTGATTACAGGGGTAAACCACTATGCCCATACTCTGGCCCGCTTAGCCCACCCTAAGGGTGGGGCTGGCACAGGATGTGCTGCTGGGATGGAACCATGGTCCCTGCACTTGCCTAAACTTGCCTAAGCAGGCACTTTAGTCTACTGAGCTATCTTGCTGGCCCCAAGACCCTCTTTCTGCTTCTGGGACATATACAGGTAAGCACTGACCAGGAAGTCTCTACTATACGGTTCTTGGAATCAGATCTCTAAGATCCAGATACTTTATTTAAGGTAGGAAAGTAAGTGTTTGAGGGCCTGGGGAAATAGCTCAGTAGAATAAGTGCTTGTCTGGCAAGTGCAGGGTTCTTAGTTCAATCCCTGGTACCACAAAAAAAAAAAAAAAAAAGAAAAAAAAGAAAAAAGAAAATAAGTGTTTGATAAGTACAGGTATGTATAAAATTGTCATCTGTATGATTTTCACTCAAGTGAATTTTCCTCCATTCACATTGAAAGCCAACATGAACCTTGTGAAGAACGCTGCCCCTCCCCCAACATAGAAATGTGGAAAGTTGCCAGGCCAAGTGATGTGATGGGACATACTTGCTCAGTAATTCAAAGTCATGCCTTTTGCATCTTGGGCTACTTGTTCCTCCCTAAAACATCGGGTGACTTAAATTTGTAATGCCATTGTCTCTTCAGGTTTTGATCTGCTCTATCTTTAAAATTTTGCTCATACTTCTTCCCCAGTAGGCCATTTTGGACAAAATCCTGAGTTTTCTTGTACCAAACCTCCCAAGAACTTATTTCCAGTATCTACTTTTCTCTCTGTCTCTGTCTCTGTCTCT
>NDGN011208605.1:0-12846 GCA_002564285.1 Tympanoctomys barrerae
ATATATAGTATTATATAATATATTATATATATTTTTTACTGGATCCCCTCAGAGTAAGAAACTGAGCACTAGAGAAAGAGCTTTAATGGCTATTAAAACAATATATATTTAAAAATATATGTATATAGTCTTAATAGCACAGTTTGGAACAAAACCACAAGAAGTTGTAAACATCTCCTTACCCTTCCTGAGCCTCCACCCTCACTCAGTACAAGGGTAGGGTGAGGGCTACCAGAGAACCCAGGATGGGCTCTGGGGAATGGGCCTAAGTTCCAGAAGAGGCAGAATGGGACTGAGAGGGAGAAGTCATAGCTCTCACATTCTGCCTGGAAGCCTGCTTCTCTCTGAACCTCCTCTATAGGTGGCTTCTCCCCAACAAAACTTATCCTATTTTCTTCTGTCACCCTTGGGTGGTCACTGGACTCCTGAGGGAAAGGCAAGAGGCTCTAGGCTGCATTTTAAATAATAACTGCTTATCCAAACAAGACTACAATAGTCGTCCACAAGTCAGACAAGGCTGCTTCTACTTACCCTAGAATTCTACTTCCTAGAGTTGTATGTATGTCTCAGAGTAGCTGCCAACATTTACAGAGATTGTGAAGATTTTATCTAAAACTTCAGAATTGTGGTTTCTCTTATAAAATTGGCCATTTGGGCCATGCTGGATAGTGACAGTGGCTTAGACCTAAGTTGCTCCTATCCCTGAAGACCCGTACACACTCTCTCAACCCGTCCACCTGCCTGGGGCCCTCGTTTAGAATTGGGGATCTGAGCAGTTCCTCATTTCAGGACAGCTTGTGGGAAGGGAAGAGATAGGGGTTGGACACTGTCCCACCAACTGTCCCCTCCCCATTGGATCCCCTCAGAGTAAGAAACTGGGCACTAGAGAAAGGAGCTTAGGCTAGTGGAAGCCTTGTGGTAAGGAGGGGGCCAGAATGCTGGGGAGGATGGAGAGCATCCAGAAAGGATCAGTAGTAAAAGACCTGGAAGGGGAAATTCTCAGAACAAAAGGATTGTGGTTGGTGGCATTCAGTGCCACTGAGAGATGAAAGAAAACAAAGAAGCAACTAATGTAGGCAATCGGGAGGGTCCTGCTGATTCCAGTGACTCCTACCTCATGGAGTAATAGGGTAGAAATGCAGAGGGCTCACCGAGGCCCGGTTCTTCCATGCCAGATATTTCATTGTTTTTCACCAGAAGAAATGGGGCCAGAAAGGGCAAATCACCTATCCTCGGTGACAGAGTCTGGAGACCCATCTCCACCTTCCTCTTCTCTCACTAATTCCCATCCTATCCCTAATCCCAGGCTATATTTTCCTATATTCTCTAAGTCACCTTCTTCTTAATCTAGGCTGCTACCTTGTCCAGGGCAGAGGCCAATGCCAGCCAGGTCCATGGAAATGTCACCATGGAGAAATGTAAGTACTTGAACATGGTTAGGTGATCCTGCAGCAGCAAGGCCACTTGGTATGGAAGCTGAAGGAGCCAGGGGGAGCTCTAGGCTCACAGTCCCAGAAGTGGCCAAGGAGAAGTTGAGTTTTAGGGTCAGCTCTCAGCAGCTCAATATTCTTACAGGTCTGGGGAGATAGCTCAGTGGAATAAGTACTTGCCTGGCAAGAGCAAGGTCCTGAGTTCAATCCCTGGTACCACCAAAACAAAAACAAAATCAGTATTCACCCTACAGGCAACCACATCTTTGTGGATACGGGGCTGCCTGACCTGGCTGTGGGGCTCATCCTGCTGGCTGGCTCCTTGGTGCTCCTGTGCACCTGTCTCATCCTCCTTGTCAAGATGCTCAACTCCTTGCTCAAGGGCCAGGTGGCCAAGGTCATCCAGAAGGTCATCAATACTGGTAAGCCATGAGCAGTAGGTGGGAAAGCTACAGGGCTGGGGAGGCCCTTTTGGTCCTGTGAGGTCCTGCCACCGCCTAGATCTGGATAAACCCCTACCATCTATGAACCTCATTTCCCCATTAAACACAAAAGGGATTAAACTAGGCAATTCATAGGCTCCTTGCAGGCCTCTCTGAGAAGAAGCATTTGAGCAGAGATCTAAATGAAGAGTCAAGATGTGGATGAAAATGTGTAGAGCACAGTGATAGAATGTTTGCCTGATACACAAGCCTGAGTTCTGTTCCCAGTACTGAGGATTTGGGGTTCAGGGAACAGCAGGAACAAAAACTAGGATGCAAGAAATGGCTTGATAGGTTTGTGGCACAGGAAGTTGACCACAGAGTTAAGGGAACACAGTCAGTAAAAACAGAGAGGCAGGAGAGAAGATGGGGATGGAGCCAGAGCACAGGGCCCCTGGAGCAACTCAGAGCCTGGACTTTAGGAAGGCAACGGGAGCAGTCAGGGCAGGACAGGACAGAGCAAAGGACTGACACCAGCTGATTCCATTTTAAACTTCACTTTGAGCTTTTGGAGTACTGCTTTGCCTTGGCAAAGGCTATTGACAAATGCAGGAATAAGGGGCATTCATGGGGCTTGGTGCTCAGAGAAGGAAGAAAGAGAAGGTGGGGTGGCATGGGGCCAGGGAAGACTTTCCAGAAAAGAAGTGTTATCTGCATAGAGTCTGAGGTGCTGTCTACACTGACATTTTGTATCTACAGGATCTGAATCTGCAGGTTCAATAGACCATGGATCAAAAATACTTGGAAAACATTACATTTTTCCTGAATATATGCAAAGATTTTCTTGTCATTATTCCCTGAACAATGCAGCATAACAACTATTTACATAGCTTTTGCATTGCTTTTGGTATTAGAAGAAATCTAGAGATGAGTTAAAGCACATGAGAGGATGTGTGTGTTGTATGCAAATACCATGGCATTTCATAGAAAGGACTGGAGCATCCACAGATTTTGGTGTACTCAGGCATCTCCTGAGGATGCCCAGGAAGAACTATGTTAAATGCTGAGTAGGATATTCCAAGTAATGGGAACAGCCAGGACAAAGGCAGGGTAGCAAGAAGACACCAAGCAAGAAAGATCTTTAATCTAAGATCAAAGAAGGGCAAATGGAAGCCACTGCAGTTGAGCAGGGGACTGGCTAGGTCCTAGCAGAATCCTAATATCTAAAAAAACCTCCCAAGAAGGTGCCGCTGTCCCAGTGCCCTCCCACTGAGCCAGCCTGCTGGGCCTGGGTTTCCTTGCAGACCTCCCTGCACCCTTCACCTGGGTCACAGGCTACTTTGCCATGGTAGTGGGCGCTGGAATGACCTTCATTGTCCAGAGCAGTTCTGTGTTCACCTCGGCCATTACCCCACTCATTGGTGAGTGCTGAACAGAGGCGGGGTTGGGTGCAGGGGAGAGGCCAGGAGGAACCTGAGGGGGACCATATCCTCTCCCTTGTCCACCAGGCCTGGGTGTGATCAGCATCGAGCGAGCCTACCCGCTCACACTGGGCTCCAATATTGGTACCACCACTACAGCCATCCTGGCTGCACTGGCCAGTCCCAAGGAGAAGCTGTGCAACTCCTTTCAGGTGAGTTGGAGAGAAGAGCCCTGCCTCAGCAGGATGAGGCTAGGACTGGGCACTGGGGCTGAGCACAGGGCCTGATCAAGTGTGTGATAACATGCAACTGTTGACTAAGTTTGACTGTCTACTAAGGCCACCTACTATGGGCTCAGTAGAAACCATTTTGGGCAAAGTTGACTTGGCTGCAACACCAAAACTTTTTGGCTCACAGGGATACATTGCTCAATAATCACACAGATAAAGAATAAGTATCAAGTTGGATAAGACTGGGAGCTGGTTCAATCTGAAGAATCAGGAATGAGCAGAGCAGACTGGCCAGATAGCTCAGCAGACTAAAGTGCCTGCTTAAGCAGACACAGGGACTGGGGTTCGATCCCCAGCGTGCTGTGCTGGCCCCGCCCCCAAGGCATACTAAGATGGCAATTGAGACTGGGTATGGTGGCGCATGCCTGTAATCCCAGCACTTAGAAAGCTGAAAACAGGAGGATCACTATGAATCCAATCTGTGTAGTGAGACCCTGTAGATCCTGTACTAAATACAGAAAAGGGAAAAAAAAAAATGAGCAGAGGGCAGTGACATAGCTCAGCGGCACAACACCTGCCTGGCACATGCAAGGTCCTGAGTTTGATTGCCAGTAGGGGGCGGGGGGACAAACAAACAGAGAAAACCAGAATGAGCAGAGTTGGGAGGAAAGAGCAGATGTCAAAGGAAGAATTGTTCTTGAAACAAAGGAGCCACTGGCAAGATACAGCACTGACCAATTAAGAGCCCCAGAGCTGGTAAGCCAGAAGCTAGTATTAATCTTTTACCTGCTTGATTTTGGCAGTATCTGCTGGAGAGCTCCTGACAGTGTCAGTGCGGGGAAATGTGGAGAGTTCAGGGCAGTGATTATTTACCAACTGATTTAGAGATATCTCAGTATTTTAACAATCAGGGCAGCTATGCTGGTGTGATCTGAGGACTCATGAGCCCTAATTGGAGACTTCTCAGCTACCTAGATGAGGTCAGGCATTTATTATCTCTCCTACTGACCCGCTCTAGCAATTTCTGCTCACCTCCACCCCTCCCCTGCAGATTGCCCTCTGCCACTTCTTCTTCAACATCTCTGGCATCCTGCTGTGGTATCCACTGCCCTGCATGCGCTTGCCCATCCGCATGGCCAAGACACTGGGCAAACGCACTGCCAAGTACCGCTGGTTCGCTGTCCTCTACCTCCTTGTGTGCTTTCTTCTGCTGCCCTCGCTGGTGTTTGGCATCTCCATAGCAGGCTGGCAGGCCATGGTAGGTGTGGGCGCGCCCTTTGGGGCCCTGCTGGCCTTCGTGCTGCTAGTCAATATCCTACAGAATCGAAGTCCCAGACACCTGCCCAGGTGGTTGCAGACATGGGACTTTCTGCCCCGCTGGATGCATTCTCTGAAGCCCCTGGACCAACTCATCACCCGTGCCACCTTATGCTATGCCAGGCCTGAGCCCCGCTCACCCCAATTGCCTGCAAGGGTTTTCCTGGAAGAGCTGCCCCCCGCCACGCCTTCCCCCCGCCTTGCACTACCTACTCACCACAATGCCACCCGCCTCTAGGCTGCAGACCCAGAGAACTGCCTGGAGATGGCACAGAGTCCTGGATGGATGGGGAGGGGTTATGTGGGGGCCCTTGTGAGTGCATGGCTCCCTGGTATGCATGTGTCTGTCACCCTTGGATGCCTATCTTTATGCAAATCCATAGAGGTATGGGCTCATGTGACTGAGAAGCAATATGCAAGTGAGGATGTTTAGGGCTGTATCTGTGTGCCTACTAGTGTAGGCACAGAAGCCAGTATTTGTGTGCACATGTGTATCAGCCCATGCATATGTACACATGTACCTGTGGGAGGCCATGTACAGTTTTCAGGGGATGTGGATGTGATTTCAAGTCCTTTGCCATGTTTGGAGGGTTGCATTTATTATGTCTTTGTGTACTCAAGACTATACCAGGCAGGGTGGCCCTGACGAGGTGACTGCATAGCTGTCTGCCTGTGCATCCATATGGGTGCCGGAGACACTGACTGAGTTACACCCCTACCTGCCTTCCTTCCTCCGTGAAGCCAGTCTCACCCTTAATCGGGGCTCAGTGCCACCGCTGCAATCCTTTCCCAGCCTTGCACAATGAATAAAAGGCATTTAAAACTCTCATCCACGTGGAAGTCTTTTTGGCTCTGCACCTATGGGAGGGAAGGTAAATTCAAAGCATGGGGTTCAGCAACACCATCTCACCTCAAAGGCTCCGTGCAGTGGCAGCCATAGCCCTTCAAGGCCTTCAGCCCAGCACTTTACCCCTTCATGAACTCAACTTACAGTTTAAACTCCCTGGAAGCCTGAAAGGTAGAACCTGGGACCACTCTCAAGGTAAGTGTAAGTGAGACTCTTTGCCTCTCTGTGCCTTGACCCCCAGCAGGCTGTGCTTCCACTGAACCCACCTGCCTCAGTCATACTCACTCCTGCTGACTGGGCTAAGATCTGTGCTTCAGAATGAGTAACACATGGGGGCTTGTCGGGGACACTGGAGGAGGAAACAGGGAAGGTGGAGACAGGCAAGAGGCAGGCACCAGACACCCTCCCACCTTTGTTCTCATTGAGCAATCAACAAGGCCTCGCTTAAACCTATCCAAGCTTTTCGGTTCTTTCTTTTCCACAGGGCACTCTGAGGCTGAGGCCTGCAGAGTGAGGGTCAAGGGGTAGGGATGCCAAACTTCACCCCTCCTGTCCAGGGACTCCTCTGGGGCCTTTAGGCCCCAAAAGGAAAGGGAGACTGTAGGACCCCAGACCCAGCTTCACTGCATGTAGACATGCTTCTCCTTGAGGCTCTCCCTTGAGGCATGAGGAAGAAGATACAGGTGCCTGGGAGCCCGGAGAACTGCTCTCTACATGACTGGTCCCATCCTCTCGCCACTCACATCCCATACCAGTGCTCCACGAAGTGGAAGCGGCAGGAGTACAGCTAACCCTGCATCTAAGGGTTCCAATTCTGCTGATTCCACCAATGGTAGTCAAAATGACTTTAAAGGCACAAAACTCCCTGCTATTTTATACAGGGGTTTTAGTATATTGAGGATCCTGGAATCAATCCACAATGGTACTGGGGGAGGGTTGTACACTAACCGCCTGAAACCCTGACCACACCCTAGTTGGAGTGTGCCTGCAGAGAGATGCTGGCAGTGGCCTCCTTCCACTGTCCTGCTTAGGTGCCTGGGAATTTCTAGAGGCTGCTAAGGCCTGAGGTAGAGTTTGAAAAGCCTCCCACCTTTTAGTTCTTCCTTAGCTGAGGGGAGGAGTTCCCCTAGGATCCCAGGGAAGCACTAAGAAGCAGCAATCAGACCAGAGGCCTCCCTGCAAGCATCCATAGATGGGGATTGCTCAGCAGACTCTAGATTTAGAATCCCAGCCCACCAGGAACACTCTTCTGCAAGGATCTTCCCATAAATCCGTTTCCTGATTTGCCAATTCCCCACGCTCAATCATCAGAGGATGAGCCCAGGACGCCCAGTTCACAATTTATTCTGGTCTCCCTGCCACCGTGGGTGGCCTGGCTGTCACGCTACATGCCCTCCTTGCACAGCCCGCAGATCAGCTCGTGCATCTTTTTATTGAGCATGCCCCCGTGCACGCCGCGCCGACCCATGAGCACGAGGAGCGCGCGCGGCGTGTGGCCGACACAGATGGCGCGCCCGTCAGGGCCCTTTGTGCGCGCGTCCAGCGCGCCATCGCCCTCCGCCAGTAGGTAGTCGCGGATGACACAGCAGCGCCGGCCAGCCAAGCTCAGCCCCGTCTGCAGGAAGGTGTGCCGGTCGGGACCCGTGAGCACACCAACCTCCTGCGGCGAGATGGCAGCCAGTAGGCCCCCTGGCCGCGATGCCCACACGCAGCGGTTGTCCGAGTGGCCCACAATGGCCACGTCGTCGATGCGCTGGTCCCGCAGCACCGCGCTGATGAAGCTCTTCCAGTCGCCCATCTCCGAGTGCACCCCTCGGCCTACTGCTGGGAGGGAAGTCCCGCTGCTAGGCCAACTAGGAACGCCGGGGACACTATGATGCAAGCGGGGGCGGGGTTGTGACTAGACATGGTGTTGCCACTGAACTGTTACTTAGGCTGGAGAAGGTTAGGGGGCGATAATGTTTTATGCGTGGGAAATTCTAAAGTTAGCATACAGTTTGAATTGAGGACCATTCAAAAGTACCCTGGAAAACTGGTTTAAATGGCTCATTAAAAAAATGGGGTTTGGTGCATGCCTGTACTCCCAACATTCAGAAGGCTGAGGCAAGAGGATCACTGTGAGTTCCAGGCCAGCCTAGGAAACATAGTGAGTTCAAGGCTGATATGAACTACATAGCCAGACCCTATCTTAAAAAAAAAAAAAAGAAAAAGATGGGGTCCCCAGGTGTGGTGGTGCACATGCCTATAGTCATAATACTCAGGAGGCTGAGGCAGGAGGATCACTGTGAGTTCAGTGCCAGTTCAGATCTTATCTCCAGAGCAAAACAAAACCCCAGATGGCATTAAGACACTCATGGTGGTTCACACCTGCAATCTCAGTGCTGTAAGAGGTTGAGGATCACCAGTTTTACCCCAGCTCAGGCAATTTAATAAATTCCTGTCTCAGAATAAAAAGGGCTGGGCATATAGCTCAGTGCAAAAGGCCCTAGGTTCAATCCTCAGTATTGAAGAGGAAAAAAAAAAAGTTTAAGAACAAAGACTAAAAAGATGCCTCATCTGGACAGTGGGACTTGTCAGCCTGTAAGAGAAAACCATTCAGCCTCCAGATGGTGGCTCTAAGCCTCAGCCTCAGAATGCCCTGGGGGGTTGTTGGATTGATTGCTGGGTCCTGACTTGGAGTTTCTGCTTCAGTAGCCTACAATGGAGCCTAAAACTTTGCATGTCTGACAAGTTTTGGGGGACTCTGAGGTCCAGTGCGAGCATGAGTGCAGATGGGAATGTTTAATGTTCCCAGCACTCAGGTGCACACTACCGTTCGAATGTTAAGCATTTTTAACTTTGGCGCTCAGCCTTGGCTGCACACAGAACCACTGGGGAAGCTTTAAAAACACCATTATTCATACCCCATCACTAGAGAGATACTGATTTAATTTCTCTCAAGTGCATCTTGGGCATAGGTAGACCCAAAAACTTTCCAGGGCTGAGGGGTGTGAGTTAGCAGAACTGGGCCTGTGAAGGGGTAGTGCTCCCCAGGGGATTGTGATGCACAGCCAAGACAGAACTCCCGCTCTTAGCAGGTTTAGTTCCTTATGAGGACTACTTTCCAGAGCCACCCTGCACAGGTGTGGTGTGCAGTAAGGCCCACTAAATGTTACCTGTACTGCAGTCCAAAACTCTCATGCCGAGATCTCACCCTTTCTGTTCTGTGAGGGCAGTGTGAGAGCCGCACACCACTTTTCTCTCTTGGCATTTCCTAAGAAGTATTTGCAAAGCACTTTATTGAGTTCCCTCACCCCTGCATGTGGCTAGTGATGCTGGGAGGAACAGGACACAATCTTTGCTACGTAGGATCATGCCCCAGACATCTTCACCAGCTGGAATCGCCCAGGAGGGAAAAACCAGTCCTTCGGCAATCAGGAAGCTGTGTGATTCTGGATCCAAGTGAGGTATTGGGCCACATCAGTATAGACACCGGGCTTGTTGCGATCACCACAGCCTGAGCCCCAGCTGATGATGCCTCGAAGGGTGAGTCTGTTTTCTGCTGCTTCATCCTCACACACCAGAGGGCCCCCGGAGTCACCCTGGGTTAGGAACACGCAGCTGAGCCCCTTGCCCTGATCCCGCTTGGGGGAGGCACTAACCAGGCCCCAGGGCTCACCTGGCACGCGTCTGTGCCGCCCTCGAGGAAGCCGGCGCACAGCATCCCAGGAAGAACGGCGTCTCCGTGCACTTCGGGGGTGGAGCAGCGCTCCAAGGAGATGAACGGCACCTGTGCCTCCTGCAGGAAGGTGGAATATTCCTCCGCTCCTGCAAACCCAGAGTACCTTCCTCACACCAGTGCAGACAGCACGGACGCTTCTACTGTCACCCACTCATTGTCTTTCTCCTTCACACCAAGCCAGAGAGGGAGAGAGTTGCCGGTTAACTCCACATCCCTGGGCAACGGGAGAGGCTCACAGAAGAGTCGGGTTTGAATGGGCGGGGCCGAAGCAGAAAGCCCATCCCTGCTTCCTTTGCAGTGTCTCAGAACCTGGCTCACATAGTGCAGCAGTACACTCGCTGTTTGAGCAGCGTGGGGGTGGCCTCTGCAGCCGGATGCCCAGAGGGATCCAGGAGAAAGGACGGTCTCCTTGTACCGCCAGGAGATCTGGCCGCCCCAACAGTGTATCCCAGACTGGGAACAACGACTACATGCAAGGCCGTTGAGCGCCACCTCTCCTGTAGGTACCCTGGCCAATACCAAAATTGAGGGCTTCTCCAGTCTACTTTGGTTTCCCGAGGTCCCAGACTGCCCCCAGTTGTTGTGCATACCCTCGAACTGGTGGCCCCAGCCAGCCACCTCACAGAGCGCATCCTCGGATTCGGAGGGTGGGGCGGCGTCGTTGGGCAGGCATACCGGCTGCACATGAGGCGACAGTTGTGCGCAGCTGCCATCCGAGCTTTCTTGCAGGCGCAGCAGAGCTATCCCGGGCGGGGAGGAGTGTTAGGCGGGGACGCTGGAGCCCGGGGCCTCCCCGTCTTTTCTTTCCCTGCGGGGGCGCCTGCACACACCCAGGTCGTGCTGATAGGTGATGGGTGAGAAGGCTTCGTGGAGGCGGTAGGAGCGCACAGCCAGTGTCTGGCAGTGCTCACAGCTCTGATTGTGGCGGTCCTGACCGAGCACCACCGTCAGCTCCTCGGGCGCTGGACTGTGGGACGGGTGCAAGAGAAGCAGCGCTCTCAGAGCGGGCCGCTGGCATTTTGGGGGAATTCCCTGGTTCGAGCTTTCCCCCAGATTTTCAGATGCCTTCTGGAGGGCTTCGGAGGGGCAGGGGCAGGGGAGGGCTAGGGTATAGCTTCAGATGTGGGCGGGGGGCGAAGCTAGGCTCAGGACAGTCGAGCTGGCGAGGGTTCCGAAGGTACTCGCCGGTTCTGCAGGCAGTGGGCCGCAGTCAGCACCCAGCAGGAGGCGATGAGGCTGCCGGAGCAGAAATTGTGGCCCCAGTACAACGCAGCGATGTAGGGGTGCGCCCCAGGCAGCGCCACTAGTCCGCCAACGATACGGCTCAGAGAGGACAATCGCTTCCGGAGCCGCTGTCCACAGAGAACCTGGCCAGTCCCGGGCATTTCACGCTCCAAGGCTGTGGGAGAAGGTCAGGGCGACCTGTGCCCGGAATCTAGCTGGTCCTGCTCCCTCTTTGCTGGGACTTCCCCCTCTCCGCAACTACCTGGGTTCTGGGTCGTGGGCTGAGGCATCTGCAATACTGAAAGCCCGGGTCTGGGCAACACCTGACGTTCAAGGGGAACACGGGGTGTAGATGCTGGCTGGGGTGGGCGCTGGCACTGTGGCAGGTCACAATACTCCCAGCTCAGCCGGTTGCCCATCCAGACAAAGCACCACGGGCGGGTGTCATTATCCGGGTTCCTGTAACCTCAAGAGGGGGCGCTGTTAGAGGCTGGGGAGCTCCTGAAGCCCTTGGGGGATGGGGTTGCCCTGCTCCGCCCCACCCGATGCACCGGCAGAAAGCATGGTGGCCCAGTCCCTGGTTCAGCGCTTGCTCTGCAGTGATGTTCCGGTAGGTGGCCTCCGAGGCCCACCGCTGACACTGGGCGCCAGAGATCGTGGTCCTGGCCTGGCCGCGGTAACCGAGCCCCCGGCCTTCATAACAGTTTGCTTCCTCATCTGGGAAGAAAGGTGGCTCCCTTCTGCTAGGGGTAGTGCTCCGACCCCTTCCTCGAACCCACTTTCCCACTCTCCCTTGTCTCTGGGGAAACCCTTCCCATGTGAAGCCTGGCCTCTGCTTCGCTGGGACCATCACTCACCAATGTCACAGAAGGGTCCAGTATAGCCCATCAGGCAGTGGCACAGGTGGTGACCCTCCACCTCAAGGCAGCGTCCCCCATTAAGACATGGATTGGTGTGGCATTCTGGGGAAAAGGGCAAATGCAGCTTTTTCCAAAGGCTTCTCTTGACTTTTAGCCCTCATTTTTGGCCAGCTTCCAACAGGTCCACTTACCCCTGCTGGCTATTGGCTTGCAGTGAGCATCAGGACCCTTGCAGTGGCATCTGACCACACCAGCTGGTGCAGTTCTAAGCCATATTTCATTCTCATGGAAGGATCGGAGAAACTGAGGCTCAAAGCATTTCTCTGAGAATAAAGTGGGGAGAGCTGCCTCTAGAGTGGCTGGGACCAGGCAGAGCCACACAGAGGAATCTTTTCAGTAGGTCTGGGAAGCCCCTGTTCCTCAGTGTCCCCTCACCCTGGGAAGCAACACCTCAGTACCTCTCTGGCAGTGCTTCCCAGTGAGGTGTTCAGGACAGAGGCAGTGGGGCCTGTTCGGCGTGTTCACACAGATCCCTCCTTTCTGGCAGGGGTTGTGTTTGCTGCAGTGGTCTAGAGGTGGGAACCAGGAGGAAGCAGGTTGAGCCTGAGTCACACAGATGAAGGCCAAGTCCCTACCTGAGCCTCCTTGTCATGGGACTTAGACCAAGTTGCCATGTCTTAGTTTACTCATCCAGAAAACCAGGTTATCTCTTTTCAGAATCCTTCCTCGCCTTTTAAAGGGTATTGTGAAGAGGGAAAAGGGTCTGGGCCCAGATTCCAGATGTATGAGGTCTGATGATATCAGAAACAGAACTGGGGAAAGAGAGCCCTGGGCCACACTGGATGCTGTAGGGGCACACCTTTTACTTTCCCAGGCTCCAGGCAGTATGCCCATTGCTGGTCCTGATCAAAGTTGGGAGTGGTGGCACACCTGTAGAAACAGAGAAAGCTTCCCTGCTCTGACCAGGAGCTGGCCTGCCCTCCCCTCCCACAGCCCCTTTCTAGGAGCAGGGTGCCCTGGATGGAAGGAAGGCAGAGTCCATGGCTCCCAGGCCCCCCTTCAACTCTCTCACCAGGGCCGGGGGCCAGGTCGGCCCTTGTGGATACATGTATGGTACAGCTGCCGGTGGTACTGGAAAGGGAAGTGGCAGGGCTCTCCAGTGACAGTAAGACCTGTGGAATAACACAATTCTTGAGGACTTCCCCTGTACCTCATTGCCCATCCCTGCCTCAATGATTAGAACAAAGATAAACCCTCTAAGAGGTGTGCTCAAGAACCATCATCTTGCTGAAGTAGATGGGCATGATGGTATACCCGGTAATCTCAGCACTTGGGAGGCTGAGGCAGGAGGATCACTACCAGCCTGAACTAAAA
>NDGN011208612.1:0-12367 GCA_002564285.1 Tympanoctomys barrerae
GTACCACCACCTCATGGCCTGGGCCCTCCTCTCAATGCATCACACACACAGCATACCACACACAACCCCACCCTCTCTGTACCACACAACCTTCTCACAACTTCACTGCTCCACACACCACACTCCACACACACACTCCTCCCTTGGCCTGGATCCCTGCCTCACCCAGCACCCGGGCGACGAGGCAGAAGAGCAGGGTGCAGATGACGAAGGTCCAGTTCCAGTGGTGGGAGCCAGCCACAGTGGAGACACCAAGAAAGATGAAGATGAGAGTCTCGCTGACACTGCTCCACATCTTCAGGAAATACTTGATGGTGGTGTGGGACTTGTGGGAGATGTTGGCCTCCACGTAGGGACGCATGACCACTCCTGAGGCGATGAGTCTGGGGCCAGCAAAGAGCAGGGTTCAGGGGTGAGCGGCACCTCCCCAGGGCCCTCGGTTGCCAGGGCTGACAAAGCCAGGAGGAACAGGTGCCTGATTACTGTGCAACTCTCAGGGGCTGTGCCTTTGCATATCTGTTCCCTACTCAATCGTCACATCAGCCTCACAGGGCTGGGAATGGACTTCCATTTTTCAGAAGAGAGATCTGATATTGGGAGAAATAAAATTGCCTGCTATGCATCACACTGCAGCAAATGGCAGTGATAAGGTATGCCCAACTCCAAAGCCTGTGCCTTCTCCCCAGGGCCATGCTCGCTGCCTGTCCAAAGGGTGCCAGTGACACTCTTTGCACCTCTCTGGTTTCTTTCCTCCCGGCCTGGCACTCATATTGGGCTCTGCTCCTGCTGGCCAGGCTTTCTCCCTGCTTCCCAGAATCCCCAAGCCAGCCTGGCCTCCATGCCTCTGCTACTCTCCTTATCAGGAAACCCCCTGAATAGCTCACTCCTCCTCCGCCCCAGTGGAGGCCTCAGGATCTCGACTCAGGCCCAGGGAGATGCCCTGTGCATCCCCAATGGTGCCTTAGGGGAGGAGTACATGGGAGCCTATGTCCAGCTCCGCCTGTGGAACTCCTTTTAAGACGAAGAAATTGGATGTGATAGTGCTTGCCTGTTATCCCAGTACCTGAGAGGCCAAGGCAGGAGGATCACGAAGTTTGAGCCCAACCTAAACAACCTAGCAAGACCCTGTCTCAAAAAGATAAATAAAATAAGACTGGGAATGTAGCTCAGTGTGAAGGCCCTGAATTCAATACCCAGTTCTGAAGAAAAGAAAAAAATTAAAAACACAAAAGGAGGAAGTAGTAGGACCAAGTTTTTCCTGAGTCAGTCCTGGGCTCTGCCCTCCTGTGGCCAGACTAACACCAATGCAGACTGCTCTGGCACTATCTGCTTCCGGCAAGGAATTCCTTCTCTACATTCCCAAATCCTAGAGAAACCAGCAGAAGGGCCCTTCTGGGAAGCTTCTGATGACCTCAGTCATTGCCTGGGGCTCATGCCTTATGCCTGTGGCTTAAGTCCGAGCCCTGAGGAGCCCCTGGAGGCCATGCAGGCCTGGCAACTCCTCCCGTACCACTCCCACGGCCTGGCCTGCCTGGACTCACGCCATGATGCCCGACAGGTGGAACAGCTCCGCTGACAGGTAAGCCATGTAGCTGTAGAGGAAGACGAAGAGCGGCTCAATGACGCGGATATGGGCAGTGAACCGAGAGGTGAAGGCTGCCACGATGCCGTAGACCACACCGACGAACACCCCGCCCAGAGCCACCACGAAGAAACTCAGGAAGCCGAGAACGATGTCCACAATGCCCACGCGGTCATAGTTGGCAAACTCCTCAAAGAGGTGATACAGGACCTGGGGAAGATGTACAGGCTGGTGGATGGGTGGGCAGGGTGGCCCCGAGGTTCCCTGGGGTCCACCATGGTGATCCCCTGCTCAGTGGGCTACAGTCGCAAGAAGAAACCAAGCGATAGGAAAGAAACCCTAGTGCCAAGTAGGTACACAAAACCCAGGGGGCCTCACAGTGCCTGCCGCAAGCATGAGCTTGTGAGTTTTGACTCCCAGCACAAAAAAAAAAAAAAAAAAGTAGGGCAGGGAGGCTGGAGTCCTTGCCCTGCTGTTCCCTAGTTGTGTACCCAGAGCCAAATACTCAGATTCCCTATGCTTTAGCTTTCCCATCTGTAAGCACAGAAAGTGGGCCCATCTCAAAGGGTTGTTGCAAGGATTAAGTTAGTAGAGGTAAAATGACCCAGACGGGGTTAGCAGCTAAAGGCACTACTAAATTGGTCTATCTCATTCCTCTCTGCATTTCAGTCTCTTGATTAGCACAAAGCAAGGAGGTTCAGACAATGAGCTAGAACAACAGTTCTTAACCTCTGAAAATCACGTGGCCAGGTAATACCAGACTCAACTCTGGGTGTGCTGAGAAATCTCCAAATCTCCATTAACAAACTCCCCAGTGGTTGCAATGAGCAGCCAAGTTCAGATGCTGTGGAACTAGAGACTCTCTAGGGCTTCCTCCACCTTCCGGCCTAGGAAACAGCAGGTCTCTGTAATGCTACTGTCGAATGTCAACACGGCACTTCATTCACTGGAAAGCTTTGAGCAGTCTTCAGCCTAGTCAGCAATGAAACACCTCTTGAGGTAGGCAGGCTATGGTTGCCTGCTCCCTTGCTAACTTGAGTTCCAGAGAGGTAAACAACAAGGCAGAAGGCCCCAGCCCCGTAGAACGGGATCTAGAACTTGTTCACTCAGCCTGTGGACTCAGACCTCCTGCGTAGGCTCAGCTTTGACATTCTGTGCTCTAGGAGCTGGCACCACGGCTCTCTGGTCTACTCAAGTCCAGTCCAATCTAGGCAGCTCTGCCAGCAAGCAGCTGGGAGTTTCCAGGCCTGATGGGAGTGAAGAGAAGAAGTGAGAATCCTTGACAGGGAAATCTCCAAAGCCCCCAGCACCTGAGCCATCCCTGGAGGCAAGGCAGTAAAGACATGGCAGGTGAGCTGCACCAGGGCACAGCCCTGATTCCAGGGAGTCCAAGTGCAGCTCTGCTGTATTGGAAATGGGGAGGACATCCATGCTCAAGGCTCCAGGAAAAGACCCAACTTGGGCCAGGCAGGAAGGGCAGAATGGGACATTGGCCAGGGTCTGGTGCTGCCTGGACCATAGCCGTCTGCGAGACAGGGCGGGGCACGAGCAGCAGACAGCCACTACACTCTCAGCCCTGGGCCACCTGACCTGACTCCTGGCTGGAAGGAATTCATGGTCTACCACATAGGCTGAGGGCGCAGCACAGAGCACAAGGTCCTCCTTTCTGGGATGGTACTATAGGCAGTGGCACTATAAAGAGGTAGGGTGGCATAGGTCTGTGCTTGGGCTCTGAACTGGACTATTCTGTGCAGATATGAACCCCAGCTACATCTCTGATCATCTAATACAACTTGGTGCCTCAGTTTCTGTATCTGTAAAACTAGGATTACAGTGCCAACTTAAGGTAGTTACTTGTGGGTCAGACAAGGCAATACACACCTGGCTGGATGGGAAGTATGTGATGACTACCGCAATCACTACCACTACCATCACTGTGGGAGATGCCGCTGCATCCAACTTACCCCCTTGATACAAGCACACCCACTGTTCTCAGTAGCTCTGCGCCCACACTGGCTTCACCAGTATGAGTAGGAACCCTGAAAAGGGTCTGGGGCTATGGCTCAGTAGCAGAGAGTACTTGCCTAGCATGCATGAGGCCTCGGTTTTATCCTCAGAAACTCCAACCTCTCTACCCTACAAAAAAAACCAAACCAAACAAAAAAACCTCTAGGAAGAGGATGGGCTGGGTTCTGAGAGAGCTATGTCACAAGTAGAGAAATCAAGACTGCTGTGCTAACCCTGGACAAGAGCTGGTGCTAGAAGAAACCAGGACCAAGGCCTGCCTGCTCAGACCAAGTTGCCGCTCCACCAGAGCTTTGACCAGGCCAAGGGGCACAGAGGAAGAGGAAGCCGAGGCTGTCATGGCTGAATACCAGACGGTCACTGCTCAGAGGTGCTGCTTCCGGCAGGGCCAGGGTGAACAGGGAATATGTGTGCGAGGGGGGACTATGCACGCAGGCACATCCTTGTATCTTCCTGTGCGTGTAGCTGTTCAATGAGTGACCCTGCTTAGGAGGCGGACACAAGTGTGCACATACACATACACATACCTGTTTCCTGAGGAAACTGCTGGCTGAGAAGAAGCACGCAGGCATCTATAGCGTCACTACACACAGATTTTGTTGTGTACCTGCCCTCACTAGACCCTCAGAGGAAAGCACTGACACTCTGCCACTTTGCAGCTGTCATCCGTGAGGCCCAGAGAGGTAGAGTCACTTGCTTATGGTCACACAGCAAGCCAGTAGATGACTCATTTCACTTATCAACCTTCTGGAGGTTTGGGGGAGGGAAGAATGACCTTTTTCCATAATTTCCATCCTAAAACTCTGCACATACTAAATTCTAGACTTAAGATACAGACAAATGAGAGCTAAAGGCCCCTCATGAGAGATGAAATGGGCCACAAAGAAGAAACTGGGGCACAACGAAAAGTACTTTGGCCAGGATCACATCAAAGTGGAAGTCAAAGAGGGAGCATAAATCCTAGCAAGGCCAAGAGTTCAGGCCCTGGAACGAGGCAGACCTGGTTCAGTCACAAAGAGGTTCTATCACCTTGCTTCAAATCCTGGTCCTACCACAGTCTAGCGGGCTATTTAGCTTCTTTCGGCATGTTTCTTCCTCTGTAAAATGAGGACAGTAAATCTCTCCTCAGGTTGTCCTGAGCATTACGTGGGAGAGTTCATGTCAGAGGGCTCAGCATGGTGCTTGGCACACAGCAAGCATACACGGGCACTGGTGGATTTTATTACTGTTATTAGGTGTATGTGCAGGATTGGCTTCTGGACCCAATGAGGGCTGTGCCCTGTGTGCGTATGGGCGTGGCCCCTGGCCCCTCACCACAGTGACGGCGTCATTGAGCAGCGATTCCCCGAAGACCAGGATGTGCAGCAGCTCATTGATGTGGATCTCCTCAAAGACAGCCAGCACAGCCACCGGGTCCACAGCCGAGATAATGCTGCCGAAGAGCAGGGTGTCCAGCAGGCCGATGTTGTTGATCTGCTCACCGCCCACCTGGCACACAGCAAACATGAGGCCGCCCAAGAAGAAGGCATTCCACAGTGTGCCCACCACGGCGAAGATCAGGATGGTGCCCAGGTTCTCTGTGAACTGCCTCAGGGGCAGGAAGTAGCCCGCGTCCAGGATGATGGGTGGCAGCAGGAAGAGGAAGAAGACATCTGACTGCAGGAAGGGGGGCGTCTCGCCCACGCCCTTGATCAGGCCCCCCACCAGCAGCCCCACCACGATCAGCAGGCAGCTCTCCGGGACGATGCTTGAGATAGTGGGGATCACATGGAAACCTGCGGAGGGCGAGAGAACGGGAGGCCATGGGCTTTTGGGGGATCCAGGAGAGCAGAAGGTTGGGGACAGGGCTGGGGACCAGGAGAGCAGCTGGCGAGAGGTGCTCGGCTTGGTCTCAGAAGGCTGCTCTGTTAACTCTCTGGGCCTCAGTTTCCTTGCCTGTAAAATGGAAGGGATAATACCAGCTTCACAAGGTTGTGGTATAAAACAAGCGATGTTTTCAAAGTGGTTTTTTCAAAGGATATACCCAGGCTGTCTCTACCACTGTCATAAAATATTAGAAAGCAGCAGTCTGTATGTTGCCAGAAGGCAGAAATTATAAATTGATTACTGGGGCACTAAGTACCTAAGGCTATAATCCTACACCTGAAGCCAAGACGTCTTTCCAGGCACAGGTTCAGGGAGGCAAACATGGGCTCCACGGGAAGAACAACAATTGAATGCTTCTGTCTGAGGGAGGGTGGTGAGTTCCCTGTCATGGAGGTATGAAAGCCAAAAGACAGTGAATGGTGAAGCAGTGGCACAGGAGACAATAGAAAGCACAGAAGAAGCGATGAACATTAGTCCTGGAGGCCTGAGATCCACCAATCTGCAAGGCACATCCAGCGACCTCTAATCCCACACGTGTAGGTGGCAGACATTTTACATAATCATGACATGCTTCCCTGTGGAGGCCAGACAGCTGCTTAACATGGGGTTTTGGTGTATGAGACAGAATCTACTTGCCACCATTCCTAGCCCAACTCCCCCTACTCCGAAGATGGGGCAACTAGTTCAGAAAGGGCAGGAGTTGTGCCAAAAGCACAGGCAACTGAGCAGCAGAATCAGGAGGTAATCAGGTCTGTCTCCCAGCTCCCTGCAAACTCCTTACTTCTGAAATTTAAGGTTTCCCAGCCTCCTTTCCCATCAAGGCATCTGCATGCCTCTCTGAGACCCATCAACCACTTCCCCAAGGAGTCCTGGTCCATAGCAACATGCCATTCTCTGTTGGGGCCCACCTTGGGCCTCCAAACCAAATCAAGGTAGCAAAAACCTCTGCCAAAGAGGGCCGACTTTGACCACAGAGTCTCAAGTTCCCTACAAGTTATTTGGTTTTATTTGATTGTTTTGTTTTGGGCAGGTAAGTGGGTAGAGGAGACCTGAGCACCCTGAGGACCCTAATCCCCAGGGTCAGCCCAGCCAACTTTGCTCAGATAGAAAGCCCTCCCTTCACCCTAACCAGTAAGCTCTGTGAAAGCAGATTTCATTCTGCTCATCCCAGGACTGAGAACCCAGGACTGTGAACCCAGGACCGAGGTGGGTGTCTTGGGCAGCAGGGATGGCTCCTGTCCATTTGCATGCTTCCTATCTTAGTTACTTTTCTCATTGCAGCAAGTGGTGGCAGCAGCTCTTTCGGTCCCTTAGAGTCTACCCAGACTACACACCCTGAGGGCAGCAGTGATCACACCCAGGGCGGCTTCCCATTATCCACTCCCAGAACTCGGCCAACCCAATCAGTGGACTGATTTAGTAACCACACTCTAGCTCCAGCCCCCTCTGAAAAGCCCCACCTATGACTGCATGAGGCTTTGGGGGACATCTAGACAAAAGCCATAATACTTCCTGAAGACCTGTCTGGCCAGGCCACTGCTCTCAGTACCCTGAGATTCTTGGTCAACATCTTTTTTATTTCCTTTTTTTTTCTTTTTCCCCCAGTGTTGAGGATGGTGCATGCTGAGCAAGCTTTCCACCACTAAGCCACAGGCCCACCCCACCCCTGATGTCTTTAAGGAGATGGACTGGCCCACGCAAAGCTGTAAGCCAGAGCTTATACTAAAAACATTATCCAGGCCCAGAACATGAGCACAGTAACTCCCAGGACATGAAAACCATGTTGGGGCGGGAGAGGTAGGGAGATATGTCTCCCTCTTAGATCAGGAGGGGACCTCAAATCCATTTGGTGTGTTTTCCTGATTTCAAAACAGACTTACTACAGGCCCAAAGCACTAGGACCAACCAACCAATAATGGACTAAGGCCTCCAGAGCCAAGCTGGGTGCTGTGGGCCATGCCCATAATCCCAGCATTCCAGGAGGATCGCTGCAAGCTTGAGGCCAGCCTAGGCTACATAGTGAGTTCAAGGCATCCTGAACTCAAAATCTACAGCAAGATCCTGTCCCAAGAAGGGGGGTATGAGGGGCTATCAAGCCTTTCTTCACAACAGTCCACCTAGCCTTCTCCAGGGCATTCTTTTTCTCTTTTAACTTAGCCCAAGCTCACTGCAGAGCCAGTTTCTCCCTCATTCTTCACTTTTTTCTTTCTCAAATAAACTTTGCCACTGCTGCTTTCTAAAGAGAAAGAAAGGCTAGCAAGATAGCTCAGTGAACTAAGTGCCTGCTTAGGCAAGCGCAGGGACCAGGGTTCGATTCCTGGCACTGTGCCCTGTTGGCCCTGTCCCCGGGCACACTGAGCCTGCCACTGAGACTGGGCGTAGTGGTGCATGCCTGTAATCCCAGTGCTGAGGAGGCTGAATACAGGAGGATCGCTAGGAGGCTGAGCTGCATGGTGAGATCCCATACCAAAAACATAAAAAAGAAAAAGCAGTATAACATAGAGACGTGCCAGTAAGCTGGAGATGCAGAGATTAAGTTGGTGGTAGGTCCTTGTGGAGAAGTTAACGCCTGTAATGAAGCAACCCACGGACAATAACCTGAAGGATGCGTCCTGTTCCTGACAGTGTCCCGCAAGCCAGCGCTGCCCTGGCCGTGTACACCACGTTCAGTCTTCACAGGAGCCCTGGGGGCAGCTATTCCCCCACTACAACCTTTTTGTGGTTCTAGGAATTGGACCAAGGGCTTTTGCACTAAACTACCTCCCCAGTCCGTCCGTCCATCCATCCATCCATTCACTCATTCATAGAGAGGAATTACTGAATTTCCCAGGCTGGGCTTGACACGCTCCTGCCTAAGTGTACCCACCATGCTCAGCTTGTGCCCATTCTGCAGAAGGAAAAGCTGGTCTCTGCAAGGTGAGATGGATTTCTATGAGTAGGTGAAACTCCTATCTGTAGCTTAGATGCTACAGACTTGGAGCAGAGAGCTAATTAGTCCTTTGCTCAGGTGCCAGGACTTTTCCTGAGCTGGTTGTGCCTGGCACTAGCGACAGGGAGGCAGCTTAGATTCAGTACCTTGGTGAGGAGCTGATGGATGTTGCCATGTTTTCATGCTTTCTGGACTGTAAGACCACCATCATAGGTAGATGGACAGCTACAGGATGGGAGTTCTGGAGGAGGATACCTCGCCAGGCCCACAAGCACCGTCCTCCTGACAGGGGGAGGGTTCAGCAAACTCTTAAGCCCGCTCCCAGGTACCAGGCTGTGTTCCTGAGTAGCCCTGCCTTCCTCTCTTCTTCAGTTTGGCCCTGTGCCCCAGTGAGCAGCAGGATCTCTGGGCCTTGGAGAGCATGCAGAGCAAGCAGGTGCAGGGCAGGTAGGGGTACCGGGCAGGCCGGGCAGGGCTGGGCAGGGCAGGCAAGGCAGGCAGGGCAGGGCAGGCAGGGCTGGGCTGGGCTAGGTCCTGGCTTTGGGGTGAAGTCTGGATCTGGTCTTGGCCCCTGGCCCACAGTAGGCGGCATATTACTGGAAAGTGTTCCCTGGGTGGGGGAGGGGTGGGCTCTGTCTGGAGGAGGCTCCTTCCAGCTCACTGAAGGGAGGAGTAGCCCTGGCCCTGGTTTCCCAAGGCCTGGAATACACCATCTAAGAGTCAGAAAGCTTGCTGACACTAGGTGTGGTGAAAAGGCAAGGAAAAGGGACAGAGCCCCAGGTTAACTGATAATGAAGCAATATCCCAGAATGCCAAGAAGCGAAGCGGAACTTCCCAGGACTCCAGCTTATGGCAGTGGTGATGTCACCAGGATGGAATTGGGGTGGGGCGGGGCAGGGAGAATCACATTCAGAGATGCGAGCTGGAACAGACCCATGGAGAGCATTTAATTCTCCACTGCGTGGTTAGGAAAATGAAGACTTGCAGGCAGCCTGTGTCAGAGGTCACATGACCAGTTCCACCAGGGAGAGTAGGGCCACTCTGAGGCCTCCTACCTGCATGGTCCTCCCAGAGAAAGAGGCAAGAAGATGTGGAACTCAGCACCCCGGCCCCAGGGCAAACCCTCTGTCCTATTAGTTCAAGGCTTAGAAGAAGCTGGGTTGAGGAGAGGTGTTTTTCATTCCACCCAGTATAGGTGGCAGACTGAACACCTGTGTGCCTGTGCAGACACAGGGGCCCGTGGACAGACACATCACCAAACCTTGGATTGGTGGTAGCTTTCAGCCCTTTACTATGAGAACATTTTACACACATCTCTCAGACTGTTCCCATCTGCAAAGACTGGCACTCTCAGTTGCCAGGGTGACCAGATCCCTATCCCACTTCCCACAGCTCTCCCCTGACCAGGAAATCAGAGGGGAGTGAGTGTGGGGAAAGGAAACTCTGAGGCCCACCAGTACTGGGCCACCAGGGACCCAGGGTAGGCTGGGAGCCCTGCCGCCCTATTTCCAATGCTAGGGCTGCAACTCGGCCAGGTCCCAAGGGATTCCAAGTGGTTCCATTTCCTTAACTCCCTCTGCAGCTGCCCCAGCAACCGGCCTGGACTACAGCAGTGAAAGGGAATACCTCACAAGGAAAGCCCAGCACGCCACAGCTTCTAACAACTCATACTGGCACGTTTCATCTCATTGGCTGCTTGCTACATCTCTGGAGGTCACAATTTTACAGATGAGGAGACTGAGGCACAGAAAGGTGAACCAACTTGCTCAAGTCACACAGCTGGGAGCTGGGATCCAAAACCTAGGCAGTCTGGCTCTTAACCAGACTCTGTTCTTAACCACTCACCACATTAACCCGTTTTCTTCAGATTTTGTTTCCAAGGAGAGCACCTGCTCATGACTGAAGAGACCCAAAGCAGTTCCCAGAGGACCACGAATAGCCATTTCTTCTGTAAGCCCTTGTCTAAGAAAGTCTCTCACTGCTCCCCTTCCCCCCTACTGGCCTTGTAAAGACCTCAGGAAGTCCCAAAGGTTAGCGCTTCCTGGAGCTAACCCAGCTAGGAGGAATAAATCTTTTCTAGCAACTCTTAGGAACACAGGCAGTTCTTTCCACCATCAAGGCCAGCTGTGAGCACCAAGGAGCAAGATAAAATAGAGGACAGAAGCAGCACCCCTGCAGAGGAGACAAACATGGCACCATCACTCCCTGCCCGACCCCAGCCTTGAGTTCCCACCTCTAGCAAACTGGGCTCCAACCAGGGAGCAGCAGGGTGGCCTGTGCAAGGTACTTTACGTCTCCCCACCTGCTTAAATCCCTACTTCAGAGAATGTCTGAGGTACAAGGATAGCAGTAAAGAATGCTAAAAAATGCTGGGATCATTTCCATCAGTGGAAAGTGGTGGCTATCACTATTTTTTTTTTGGGGGGGGGGCTGGCTCAGCCCGCCCTGAGGGCGGGACTGGCACAGCACATGGTGCTGGGGAAATGAACCTTGGTCCGCCTGTGCCTGCCTAAGCTTGCCTAAGCAGGCTTTTTAAACTGATGAGCTATCTCGCCAGCTCACTATTACTTTCTTGAAAATCTGAGTAAAAGCAGGTGCACAAGACTGCAATCCCGGCACTTGGAATCTAAAGCAGGAGGATCACAAGTTCAAGGCCAGCCTGGGCTACACAGAGTCCCACACATAGCAAGACACTGTCCCAAAACAAAACCTAAGTAAAACATGAATACTGAGTTACTGTGACCTGTTGGTATACGTGTGTCCACAGCTGGGCTATAAGCTCCCAAGGGTGAGAAGTTTCTAGCACCATCTGGCTCTCCAGCTTCTAGGACAGAGTAGGCATTAACTACATATGAACTGAAATAAAACTGATTCGTCAGCAGGCAAGGTAGTGCATGCCTATAATCCTGGTTAGTTAGGAAGCTGAGGCAAGAGAAGCCCAGGTTCAAAGGCAGCCTGGGCAACTTAACAAGCCACTGCCTCAAAATTTTAAAAATATAAAACATTAAGGATGTAGCTCAGCACTTCCTGGGTTTGATACCCAGTACCACAATCAAACAAAAACAAAACTACTGACTCAACTCCTGAGATGTAAAGTACAGCAAAGGAGGAGGAGGTAGAGATGGATCTGGGCTTCTAAGCTATGTGGATCATTACATATAACTGAAATGTACCAATAAAATCTGTTTGCAGAAAAACGAGAAAAAAAGAATAGGTGGTATTAGTTGGGCATGCTATCCCAGCTCCAGGGAGGCTGAGGCAGGAGGATCACCTCCAGTTTGAAGCCAGCCTGGGCTACATAGAAAGACCATCTCAAAAGACTAAAAAACAAAACAACCAAGAGAATATATGAAGGTCAAGGAAGCACCTGCCTAGCAAGCGCAGTCCTGAGTTCGATCCCCAGTATCATAGAGAGAGAGAGAGACAGAAAGAGAGAGAGACAGACAGACAGACAGACAGAGAGATAGATAGACAGAGAATGAGTATGTGGTATTAAAGAGAAAAAAGTAGGTGGTATTCCCAAGGTCCATTTGAACTTTGAAAGGTCAATAAAAGTATGCCCAAAAAGGAGCTCTATCTTCTAAAAGGCCTTCCACAAGATGAATGTATACTATTTGGATAATGAAAAAAAGGAAAGAAAACAAATAAGGCAGACTGGCTTCAAGTCCTTGCTAATACACACACATGGAAACTGCTGTGATGATTAAGTGGCACTGGGCATGATGACACAAGCCTGTAATCCCAGCTACTGGGGAAGGTGAGGTAGGAGAATCCCAAATTTGAGGCCAACCTGGACGACTTAGTGCAATGTTGTCTCAAAAGGATTTTTTTTGCAGGGGAGCGGGCTCAGGATGCCTTAAGGGCAGGTCTAGTACGGCATGAGGATCTGGGGTTCGCACCACAAAATCCTGAGCCTGACTGCTTTGCTTAAGCAGGCACTTAAACAACTGAGCTAATGGGCAGGC
>NDGN011208622.1:0-10176 GCA_002564285.1 Tympanoctomys barrerae
GCGCTGAGACCGAGCTCCGTGAAGCTGCTGTGCAGTCCCCATGCTTGCCGTGGCTGAGTTCTGGCCCAGGGAACTGCTCCTTTAGCGAGCTGGTGCCTTTTTAGAGCAGATAGTTGGGTATAATATACATGTGAGTAAACTGAGATTCAGAGCTCAGTGACCTGAATTCCTCCTGTTTGCTTGCTGGCACGTGGCATACTTGGTAGAGGTGGCCATGAAAAGGGCCGGTGGGGTGGCAGTGGGACTTCCTGAGAGCCTGGAAGCTTGGGCCTCACTACAGAGCATTCCCCAGACTGCTAGAGTTCTTGACACCTGACTTCACGGGTTCTCGAGACCCAGCTGGGCAGTTCATCACAAAATATAACACAGTGCCTGGCATGTAGGAAGTGCTCAATAAATGCTAGCAGTTAGCTGTGAGAGTGGGGTCACTGCCGCTGGGCATGCAAGACATTGAGAAGGGAGCTTGCCTAACATCTGTTCCTGGCCTTGCAAGGCAGGAGGTCCGTCCTTGGCTGTGAAGCAGGTGGGGGCTCTCGCATGCAGGCTGGAATCGGTCCCCTCCCAGCTGTCCCTCTTCGTCCACACAGGTGCTCACAGACCTCTCCCCTGCCCATAACAAGCTGTGGCCATTTCTTGGTGGCTATCCTTCGGTGTTGGGAAGGGATCATGTGTGTGTTTCATGTGGCTTTGCACCCTGTCAAGGGTGATGGCCGATGCAGTAATTTCTCCTCCCTACTTCTCCATTTTAGGGTTTTTGCCAAACTATTTACTACCTCCTTATGAGGAAGTGGTGAACCGCCCTCCGACGCCTCCCCCGCCATATAGTGCCTTCCAGCTCCAGCAGCAGCAGCAGCAGCAGCTGCCCCCTCAGTGCAGCCTTGCAAGTGGTGGGTCCCCTGGCACCGATCCCCCCAGGAGCTCCCCTGGGGTGCAGAGCAGTTCCTTGTCTGGGCCCAGCAGAAGCACCCCAAGACCCCCAAGTGTTGCTGACCCTGAGCCCTCTGATGTGCCCACCGATGTAGCCACCAAAGTCCCTGGAATGGAGCTGAGTGGCTCAGTGGCCGGCCTTGGGGAGCGGGAGCCAGGGGCCTTCCTGGGCAAGGATTCAGAGTGCGAGGAGGAGCTGCTGAAAGGTGACAGCTCAGAGCAGGGCGGTGCCCTCCCTGAGAGCAAGGAGAAGACTCCCAGCAGACATCGCCGCTTCACTGGGGACTCCGGCATTGAGGTGTGTGTGTGCAGCCGCAGCCACCACGATGACGAGGACCTCAAAGAGTTCAGCACGCTCATTGACGATGCTCTGGACGAGCTCCTGGACTTCTGTGATAGCTGCCACGAGCGGCCTCCTGCAGACGAGGAGGAAGGGCTCTGCCAACCCTCCGAGGAGCAGGCTCCAGAGCCGGGGCGCGCCCACCTGCCACGGCCCCCCTCGGGCCTGCTGCTGAACACCATCAACGAGCAGGACTCGCCACAGCCCAAGAGCAGCAGCTCCCCCAGCTAGAGCAGGCCTGCAGCCCAAGGAGGACTCAGCAAGTCACCCGAGCATGGGGCCCACAGAAGCATTAAGGGGCTTTCCCGGGAAGTGGTGGAGCCACTTTGTTCTTTGTTCTTTTCCTTCTCTGCTCCATGTTCCTGCACTTCCAGGTACAGTTCAGGGTGTGGACACCTCTGCCCCCCACAGAAAGCGCAGTGTTGTGGAGTGTGGGGAAGCTGGTCCTGTGGCTCATTCCTCATGTCCCACCACACCTGCTTGTCTTTTACAGTCCAGCACCGCCACTTGCCTGGGTCACAGGTAGCTTTAAAAGACGTTAGAACCCCCAAGGAAGGGGCTGGGACTGTGCCCTCAGATGGTTCTTGGCGTGGAGAGAATGTATGCTCTGGTCTTAGTTTAAGAGAACTGCGCTGTGTCTTGGTCCAGGAGAGGTGGGCTGTCTTGACAGAGTCCAGAGAGGCCTGGGGCTTGGTGCCGCCTCCCTGAGCGGGCACGTAGGAGCCATCAGGCGGGCTGGTGGGGAGCTCACGTTTGCTCGGCTCCCAGGTGCTGCTGCACGTCTCAGGCCCTCCGCAGGCTCTGGCTGGTATCCTGCCAGGAGTGGGGAGAGGCCACTGCCTTCTCTTTGGTGTTTTCTTTACACATAAGCCACCAAGAACCTTAATAGCAGGCAGGCCAGAGCTCTCCTGTACACAGGGATCCCTGGGGCTCAGCAGGTTGCCCGTCTCAGAGTCTGGAGGCTGCTGCAGTGCAAGGGGGAGGCCGACCCTGGGGCAGTGAGGGACACCTGCAGCTCAGGCCGTCTGTGCCCGCCGTGACCAGCATCCTTCCATCTGAGCATGTGGCCTGCACGGCTCGTGTCTCCCTGTCCCCTGTGAACACACAGACTGAGGCAGCTGTGAGTCCTAGGGCAGGTGGCCCCGGGCCTGGTTCTCATACAGTGTTTTCTCTTTTAATTCTTAATACATCTTTTGTTATTGTTTGTTTGTTTGTTTTAAAGTGACCACTTGGAAAAAAATACCTTGGTTACCTGTGTTTCTTGTGTCCTGCCCTGCCCCTGTGGGCTGAGGCGACTCACTTGTCTGTAGCCCATGGAAAGAGGCTTGGGGCCCAGCCGGGGGGCAGAGGCAGCCTCAGGCGGGACAGCAGGACCCTTGTTACTCTAAATGAGAGGGCAGGCAACCGAGACTCACATTCCCCAGCCAGCCCTGTTCATAGGAAACCTTTGGGTTCTTCCTGCTCTTGAACCATGATATTCAGACTAGGTGTTAATGTTACAGTAAGAAAAGAAAACAGGATACATGCACAAAAGCAAATTCATGCCTGTGAGGTGAATGAGTGTTTCCTTTTGGATTCTACTAAACCAAAACCCAGGTTGAACAAAGAAAAATCTGTACACAGTGACTTTTTGGGTGTGTGTGTGTGTGTGTGTGTGTGTGTGTGTCTATGTCAGCGTCAGTCCCAAACTCTGTGTTCCTGTGAAGATACTTTGAATGACAGCCGTTCTGCTCACATTAACCCACATCCAGAGCAGACATGGCCCTCTCGAGGTGATTTATTTGTGTGCATTATGTTTACTGAACAAAGGACTGGCCGTGTGCTTGGGTATACCAGCACCATTGCCGGCAGCAGCTGCGCGTGGCCGAGATGCTGCACTCCAGGAAGGCTCTCCCTCATCAGGTCGATTTGCGCCTGCTGCGTGGCCACTCAGAGGCCTGTGCTTTGCTCCCTGCGATGGAGCTGACCTCCAGACTTGCCTGCCTCCCTCCATTGCTCCTCACGCTCCGTGTCAGGAGGTCCGCACCACTCGGGCCTGGAAGCAAAGGTGACGTTCCTGACAGAAGCTCGGTGGATTCTCAGTGGCAAGCTCGGACAGCTGCGGCCCAGGCGGTGGCCTGCCCAGGACGGTCAGGAGGCCTCACGAATGCCGTCGCACCGCAGCGCTCGCCGCTTCTGCTGAGCGAGGCCGGGGAGGCCAGGGAGCGACCGTGGGCACCAGCAGCCCTGATACCTTCTTCCACCTTTCTTTCATGTCCCAGACAGCTCACTGAAGTGCTCCAGAAGAGAAGAAGTCTTACCAAATGAATCTTGTAAGTGGGTGAATTCTGACCCTCTTCCGTTCTTCCTTGTCACCGCGGGCGCTAGCCTGCAGAGCCCTGCCCTGAGGGTCGCAGTCTGGCCCTGCTGCTGGGCGCTGTGTGTTCAGAGGAAGGCGTAGTTCGGGGCCCAGGAGCCAGGAGTGAGCCTGGCTTTCCAGGTCAGTGGGAAGAGGCTTGGTGGCGCGTTTGGTGCTACAGGAGGAAGATCTGCAGATGCAGACACATTCCCGCGCGAGGCGCATCACGTGTGTCGGTTCTTGTGCATATGTGTATTTTAAGCAATAAGATTCAGCTAGTCACTTTTCTGGGCAGTTTTGGTGATGCATTTCCTGTGCTGTGGTTGTTCTAAAGACAGAGTGGCTCTAACCACTGTGAGAACCTCAAATAAAAGTCAATCCCCAAAGCCCTCCGGTGCTTGCTTCCTGTAGTGCTTGGCTCCTTTTTCCTCTCTCGTGGACCTCAGGCAGTTATGGCCTCAGAGCCCAGCTGCCGGCCCTTCCCGCCACAGACCGGGCAGCGGGCAGCGTTCGGAGCCCTGGAGAACAGGGTCTTGGGCCGAACAGCAGTCACGAGGCCGAGGGCAGGCTGGCTGCCGCTGCTCGGTCTGCACCTTGCCCTGAGGAATTTCCCCGCATATCCTGATTCCTGGACCGCTCAGGGAAGCCCTGGAAACAGGTTCAGAGCTGCGCCGAGTTCAGTGAGACCCCCAGCCCCGTGGAAACATGACATTTGAAAGGCAGCAAGCACTCAGAGGTCTCTAGGTGGATGTTTGACCTTGAAATTTAATAAGAGTACATCCTGAACTGAGTGCTGTGCTAGATACTGAGAAAGTGCCCAGCGACTGGGAGACAAAGCCCTTCCCCACCCCCTAGAGCTGAGCTAGAAAGCCAGATGTCCCTGTGCGAGGTAGTTCACTAAGTCTGCAGGGTAAGATTGGAGTGAGAGGTGCAGCCTCAGGCCCTGGGGGAGCAGCAGGTAGCTTGAGGCCTTGAGCACTGGGCGAGAGCAGGAGCCCAGCCGTGCTACACATGGGTCCAGGCCGGTGACTACACTTGGGCTGGACCGACCGTGAGCCAGACCCTGAACACAGCCCAGGGAAGGGACAGCCCGCCACCTTTGCCCGGGAAGGGGGCACCCTTGGCGCAGGTGGGCAGAGCAAGCTGGTGCACAGCCTGGCATCTCCCCGAAAAGCCTCCTGCCTCCCAGGTGCAGTCTCAGGTGTCCAGGTCTGGGTGCTGGTGGTGGGCACTGACCCTGGCCTCGGCCCTGTGGCCTGAAGAGTCCGGAGTTAGCTAGACCAGTGCTCCCCCCCATCTTTGTCCTTGGGCTGGAGAGTGCAGCAAGGTGGTGGCTGTCAACTGCCATCTCTTGCTGGGCTTTTCCAGGTGACCCAAATGGAGCATGTTCTCCTCTAGGGATAGTTCTGTTCTGAAACCACAAGGGAGAGAACTGAGGGTGTACATTGTTTCTGCCATTCATATATTCATTTCTGTAGTACTAGCAATGGAATCCAAGACCTTTACATTGAGCTGTATCCATAGCTCTTGACTTTTTTTTTTTTTTTTTTTTTGGTACTGGTAATCAAACCCAGGGCCTTGGGCTTTGCAGACAGCTGTGCCATTGAGCTATATTCTCCCCCCACCCATTTTTCTTACATTTTGAGACAGGATCTAAGTCACCCAGGTTAGGGGATCAAACTTGCAGTCCTCCAGCCGCAGCCCCCTCTAGGCGCACCCCACTGCGCAGGGCTCCTGTATGTTTAGAAGCCGTTGTATGAGTGGTGCATTTCTCATGGGCTGTATGTGACTCCCACAGATCCAGCTCGTGGACCAGGTGTCTGTTGTCCCAAGTGGTCGAGTTCTGGTGGAGACACTAGTCATGCCCCGAAGCACAGGGTGAGGGGAGCTATGGCGAAAAGGACCAAAGAAGCTCCCTATTCTTATTTCCAGTTTCAACCAAGAAACAAAACCAAGGTTTGGCCCAGGAGAGGGAAACGGGCCTGGCCAGTTTGGCCGGCTCCTGGCCCCAGATTGCAGCCCGGGGACAGGTGATGCTGGCTGCCTGGAGCTCAGGCTGTGCAGAGCACGTCCTGTGCTTGGCACCCAGCAGTGGAAAGCCCTCTGCCCTCCATTGGGGCATACCATGGTCTGGAGAGAGGAAGGCTCGAGGTGCAGTGCCAGCTCGTGTGCCTAGCTGCTGCCGACGACACTTGGGCCTACAGGACAGTGCGAGTGGCTTTCTGGGGCAGAAGCTGCTCTTGCCAGCTGAGGGAAGACGTGCAGGGAATGGGAGGCTGAAGTGCTGCAGGCTGCTGAGGTACCTTCTGCGGCCAGGTGCTGAAAAGCATCTAAAGGGAAAGGCGTGGGAAGCCTGAGAGGACACCGCCTCTGTGGCCTGGCAAGCGGCCAGCGTTATAGTCTTTCCAGGTGGTGACTGCTCCGGGCAGTGGCCTGAGGTGGTGCTGGAGAGGTAAGTAGGAAATAAAAGGTTTTAAGTTAAGTTGTCATGATTGTTATTATTTATTGACACAAGGATTTTACACGTGGCAGGCCTCAGTGGCTCCAGATTCTTTCAGCCTCACAAGCACAGGCCAGGCAGAAGTGCGAGACCAGGGGCGGAGGGCGAGTGGTGACCCTGGCTCAGTCCATGGCCACTGAGCCGTCTCCCAGCCCCTAGTCTGCAGCCCATAGTCTCCAGGGGCCACCCTTGGGAGTCAGAGCTTTGGGGAACCTCTTCACACCTTTTCCTTGAAAGTTTCTGGGGCTGGCAAGGTAGCTCAGCAGTCTAAAGCACCTGCTTAGGCAAGCTTAGGCAAAGCACGGAGACCATGGTTTGGCTTGATCCCTGGCACCACATGCCGCGCCAGCCCCACCCCCAGGTTGGGCTGAGCTGAGCCTGCCACAACAACAACAAAAATTTTTGCTGGGCTTTCCTCAAAGAAGAAAAAAAAAAAATCAAACTTCTGGTTTGCAAGGGACGGATTTTGTTGGGTGTTTCTCACCACAGCTCAGTATTCTGCCATTTCGTGTTTGCCACTGAGGCCCAGGAGACCCGTCTTGGGGGCACTGGAATGCTGCAACCCAGAGTGGGGTCCTGGGAAGCCAGACCCTAGGTTCCTCAGACCCCACGGCCCACAGGCCAGGGCCTGCTTGAACCTGAAACCTCTGGAGTTGGGGGAAGTTTGTGTAAAACCCTCAGAGAACTATTTTTTTGGATTTGAGTGATCAATTAATGATAAAGTCAATCTTTACTAAGGTACCAGTTTCATGTAGTATTTGATCCTTAGCAACATACTGAGATTGGTACTATTCCTACACACGCCCCAGTATTCCTGTACTCTACCCCAGTGTTACAGAGGAAAATTGAGATTTGGTTTTGTTTGAGACGGGGTCCTGCTATGTTTCAGGCTGGCCTTGAACTTGCTATGTAGCCCAGCTTGATCTCAACCTGTGGTGATTCTCCTGCCTCAGCCTCCTATGTACTGCTGAAATTGAGACAAGATATTCAAGTAGCCATTGTGGATGCTAGGCGCCAGCAGGCCCAGCACCCTGGAGGCTAAGGCAGGAGAACTGCAAGTTGGAGCCAGCCAGGGCAGCTTTGTGAGGTCCTATCTTTTAAAAAGGGCTAGGAACTTACATAGATCAGCACAGAGGATCTGGCTTTAGTCCCCAGTGTCACACACAAAAAAGAAGAAGGGCTGGGAAGGACCCGTAAGAGGTCACTCAGTTGGTGAATGACACCGCGAGTACAGTCTGCCTCCACACCATGAGCTTTGCGTGCAGGAGTCTGGCTCTCTCAGCCCTGCGCATTTCACCCACAGAGCCTCTGACAGCAAACAGGCAGCACTTGCGGAGAGTGACCCCACTGTATAAGTGGGGAGCAGGTCTGGGGAGTTAGGCCTAAGACAGGGCGATGGTCCTCCTCGCCCAGGCTCACCTCCCCACTGTGCTGACGCTGGACCCGGCTGCTGAGACAGGTGTGTCTACCACTGCAGTAGGGCTTCGTGGTCACCAGGGAACACCCGCACCCCAGCCCGGACCTAGGTGGTAGGGAAAGGCCCCGTACAGGGGCTGCTGCTTGGAGGGACAGGGACAGTCCACAGCTCCAGGGAGGAGTGGCTCTTTAGCTTCCTAGAACTGACTGAAATGTTCACAAATTTAATGAACTGCTTTTGAGTCACCGATAACCAAATCTTACGATCCAGGCGGTAAGTATGTGAGGCATCATTTCCAAATTATTTTAATGTACTTTGCAGTGCCCTTGAAGGTGGTAGGTATCAGCGTGATGAGGATACAATATGAGGACGCCTACTATAGGCGGTCAGGTGCCTACAGGAGGACCAGAGGCTGTGGAGCTAATGGCCCCAGGAGATTACAGTCCCCCACTGTGGCCAGTGGTGCTAGTGTAGGCAAACCTGCCTCCACACAGACCCTGGGGTCACGGTGGCTACCCGGTCAGCACCCCAAGCCATGGTGCAGGTCTACAGCCCAGATATGCAGTAGATGAGCTCCCCGGGTTTGTAGAAGACCAGGCTGAGGAGGTCGTGCACCAGGAAAGGGCCCCAGGGTGCACTGCCTGGCGTCCCTAGTGATAATTGATGATGCAGTTTCTCCCCCACTGCCCACCAGGGTGCATTGATTCCCAGCATTTGTTCCCCTTGTAAGGGAGTCTGATTCCCTGAAGCAATGGGGATGAGCATTTTCATAATGCCCTTCCAGCTTTGCCAATCATCCAGGCTTTTTTCTGCACACAGAGCTAGTTAACCTATGGGGGTGCCAGTAACCAGTGATGGCACCTGAGAGCCTGATGTGCAGGACAAAGCACAGGGGACGGCCTAGTCATGAGCTTCTAGGGTGGCCCACAACCTTTTCAAGGCCACACACATGCTCAGATGCACATGGGGCCCAGTACCAAGCAACAGGGTGGAGGCCCAGGAGCTGGGAGTCCTGATGGATCCTAAGAGGGCATTCATGCTGAGAGGAACCCGAGGACTTGGTGCTGTGTGTTGGTAGGGACAAACACTTCCACTGAGGGCAGAGGTCACAAGATTATTTTCTGAAAGGACACTGCTTTTCAGAAAGATGCTCTTCCTGACCCAACACCTGAGGGCCCTGTCCCCTGGAAGCTGGGAGCGCAGGGTGGTCCACCGCACTGCACAAGCAAGCTCTTGCCCAGTGCGGCTCTTACTGCAGTCTCTGCCCTTCTCTGTCTTGGAGCTCCTTTATCTCTTGGAAAACTCACCCAGGAGGAACATGGACATGCCCCATTGGCTGTCGAAGAACTTCCTTCCTAGTCTGGGCAGAAAGACTGAAGGCTGGGGCCGGGGAGATAGCTCAGTGGAATAAGCACTTGGCCTGGCAAACGCAAGGACCGGAGTTCAATCCCCGGTTCGGTAAAAAACAGACTGAAGGCTAGCCTGCCTGAGGGAGAGCTGGAGCCCGGCTTCTCTAGGCTAGGGGGGTTTCTCCCAAGGAGAAACGTTTGTGTGTGGACTGCCCAGGGCAAGGGTTAGAGATAACTGCCTTCAGGACTTCCAGGGCACAGGGCTCCATCACCTAGTGAGTAGGCTTTTCAGGATTCTTGGGGTTTTATAGTGAGGAGAAGGGGCAGAAGGCAGCTTTCTTGGCAGGGTTACCCCAAGGGCAAGGTGTGCTGGTCCATGCTGAAGAACCAAGATGGTGCCAGCCTGTGGGCTGCACATCCCTCCAAAGCCAAATCAGTGAGGTACATGCAGTGTGGTTTGTTTGGATCAAAGCCCTGTAGCTCTATTTGCAAATACAAACACAACCCTACCACCTCGGGCCACTTCCCTGCTGTGGCCATAGTTGAAGGCCATCCCTACGCCACTTTCATGGACCAGCACATGACCTTCCCAGCTGTTCTTCCTGTTCCCATCTCCTGCCCTTGAGAGACCATACTCCACACACACGTACAAAGCAGAGTGCTCCTTGCAAGGGTGGACCACTGGCTGCCCCCTCCTTCAGCCTGTGGGGACTGAGCAACCTCCTGCACTGACTGTAGCGGCCCCCCTCATGGCTCGCCGGGCTTCAGCTCACCTACCTTGCCTACCTCTTCCTCTGTGGGGTTATATCCCCAGACTCCTGGCTCAAGTAGCCATGCCCAACTCACCCTTGTCTTCTTACATGGCCAATGGAATTGACAAGTGTTTGAAGCCCATATCATCAGCCCTCGGTAGGATGTGAGGGACCAGCCTGAGTGTCCTGGACCAGGGAATGATATGTGTTGAATGAAGTTTTTTTTTTTTACATTTTTTAAAAATGTATTTAGTACAGGGTGTACAAGGTTTCACCACACAGATTGGACTCATAGTGGTCCTCCTGTTTTCAGCCTCCCAAGCTCTGGGATTACAGGCACACACCACCATGCCTAGTCTCAGTTGCCATCTCAGCGCACCCTGGGGGCAAGGCCAGCATGGCAAGCTCAGGATCAAACCCCCGTCCCTGAGTCTGCCTAAGCAGGCACTTTAATGAATGAAGTGTTTTTTTTTTTTTTTTCTTTTTTTTCCTTTTTTTTTTTTTTTTGGCGGAACCGGGGATTGAACTCAGGCCCTTGCGCTTGCCAGGGAAG
>NDGN011208671.1:0-13344 GCA_002564285.1 Tympanoctomys barrerae
AAAGAAAGAAAGAAAGAAAGAAAGAAAGAAAGAAAGAAAGAAAGAAAGAAAGAAAGAACAATGGGAGGAGAAGGGAAAAGAAAGACCTATATACATACACCAAATGGCTAACATAATTCTATTACTAATTTCTATTAGTTTACTCCAAATGCCTTCAGAGGTTTGGCTGGCTTGCGTTGTGGGGATGGAACCACAGCAACCTGAGCCTGACTGCTTTCTTGAAGCAGCCACTTGAAGAACTGATCTAAGTGGCAGGCCCCCCTCTATTAGTTTACTGAGAGAAGTTAATGCTTATACTTTTTGATCAATGTTGTATGCCTGTATCTGGTAATCTGGACAACTACTTTGCAGATAGTAACCACTGTTAATTTTCTATCATCTTATTTTGAAATTGTGTATCCTTTTTATGTTTTTTTTTTTGCCTCTGAAGTAAAAAAACAATATTTTTTCTATTTTAAAATAAACTGAAGTTATTTCTACATTTATACTTCCTTACACTACATCTAGAGATGTATGATGCAAGCTGGGCAGGTAGCTCCATGGTCTAAGCGCCTGCCTGGCAAGTGCAAGGACTGAGATCGATTACCAGTACTGCATGCCATGCCAGCCACTGAAACTGGCCATGATGCCACATGCCTGGAATTCTAGGACTGGGGAGACTGAGACAGGAGAATCACTATGGGTCGAAGATGCATAGTGAGACCTTTTACCAAATCAATAAAGATTTAAAAAATAATTTTAAAAGAAATACACAATGCAGAAGATAAGGGCTTCAATGTCTTCAGTTCTTTAATTTAGAGCTGCTCTTTACTGTTAACACAATATGCTATTTAGCCAGTCTTTGCTTGAGGAGGACACTGATGCCTATATAAGCTTTGATGAGGAATTTCCCATCCCTGGGTTACCGGAGTCTATAAAATTAAGAAATATTATAAAGAGGATTGACATGATTTGAGGGCATTTATGAGTAGATGCATAGTACAAATGATATCTAACATGTAAATGAAATAGAACAGCAAAACTACCTCATGGATAGTCAGTTATTGAACTTTTAATTTTTATATTTTTAAAAATAAGCGATTCTCAATATTTATTTATGGAAGCCTTTCTGTGCAAGTTTTGGATATGTGAAAATGATTCAATTTACTATAAATAATTATACAATATTTACAAAGTGTATGATGATGGAAGATTTATAAATATATAAATATTTGTATAGCCTAAGCACCCTGTACAGCTATGGTTAGTGAATTTCTGAGCAACTTTTACAATATGGCTAAAATTCCTTGCTATCTACACCTACTCATCTCTTGAAGTACAATTACAAATTTTCAATGTTTCTCCTTCCTTTCTAAATTGTATGTGTATATATATATATATATATATATATAAATTATTGGAATACATATATATGCAAATCATTGAAATTCACATACATAAATAAATTACTGAAATTTTATATATAAATTATTAAAATTTATATATCTGAAATATTTAAATATACAAATCATTTAATTATATATTGAAATTTATATATAAGTTACAAAAATTATACATAAATTATTAAAATGTATATGTTATTAATATATATAAATTATTGAAATATATATAATATTTTGACATTTATATATGTAAATTATTTAAATTTATAAACAGAAATTTTTGAAATTCATATATAGAAATTATTGAAATGTATATATAAATTTTTTAAATTTATATGTTATTGAAATGGATATAAATAAGTTATTGGAATATAGATAATTTATTGAAATTGATATATATAAATTATTAAAATTTATATATATATAAGTTGTTGAAATTGACATGTATATAAATTATTTAAATTGATAGATATATAAATTATTGAAAATATGTATATTATTCTTTGTATTGCTATAGATTTCAGAGCCTGGCAAATGCTTTCTAGGAATCCTTTGGATGTTTCCCATATAAAAATCTTTTGACATACCTCAAAATGCCAGTGAGAAATGATCGGGGAGATCAATGTGAAAACTACTTTGACAACTCAGTTGAATTGGGGAATTTCATTTAATCTTCAGTACTAAGAATGTGAGGAACTTCCTTTTCCTGTTTCATCATTCTTTTTCTTTCTTTTAAGAACTAGGTGTAAAAAAAAATTGTCATTGCCTCGAACACAACCCACCTATATTAGATTATTTATTTTTATTAATTGTAAATTGTCACATTTGAACAAGGTAAGTGAACTTAAACCTGAACATGTGCAATGCTTTACACAGAACTGAGGCCAGCACTGAACTGTGTAAATATGTCACAGGAAGAGGGTGGAAGGAGTCATGAAGAATTAGAGCAATAAAAATCAGAATTTAAAAAGCAAAACACAGTGATCAACAAGCTGTGTAACTTGCGTAGTTACAGCTTTTGGCAAGCTCTTGAAAAACTGCTGCAGACAAATTGTTTATATTCATAAATTTTAGCAAACTAAAGCTAGCCAGTAAAGGAGAGGAGCCTTATAGCATGAATTAATAGTACTGTTTGACATTTTTATACAGCTTAATGATTGCATTTTTGGTAAGATTTTTTTAATCTCTACTGTTAGTATCTTGAAGAAGAACATTTAATTGTGTAATTAGCACATCTTAACTTGAGGTCCAATGATCTTTTTAAAAATTTATGAAAAATTGTATTGATATTTATGCAAAATACATGTGGGCCTAAAGATACAAATGTCTGATGAGTAATTGAATTCTAACCTATCTGCTCTAAGTAAGAGCAAATGTACTATCTTAAAAACTTAATATAAAAAATGTAAAACATATCATTCATGACCTTTTTACGTACTAAAATGTAACATTCAATATTTTGTATTCCAACTAGAAAACTATTAATGTTAAAGTTAATGAGGAATGAACACAAATTTGCAGCATGCATACATGTCATGTAAATCACACGTTACTGTAAATTTGCTTTCTGTGCTCAGTGTGCCTCCTGGCTAATTTACCATTCCATGGGTGGCTTGTGTTTGTCTTCCATTACACTTCTATTAGTGAGAATTCATTGAGAGCTTCCATTAGTCTCCTAGCTCTCGGTCTGTTGAAGAACAACAGAATCACAAGGTCCCTTTATTACAAGAATGAATTGCAGACATTTGTCCTGGTGTGGACACTGGCAAAAGCACTTGCAAAACGTATGCCATCTGTGAACAATGTGGAAACCACTTCGTCAGAAGACTTAGAAAAGCTTATTTGGGTCTTTCTGAAGGGGATTGGTTTGTGTCCTATCAGCTTCCCTGAGAGAACTTAACACTTCTCTGGGAGCACCTCTGTGACAAGGAAGATGCATATGGAAATTTTTGGAGGAGACCAGGAAGGGACACACATTCAGTAGGGGTGAGTGCAGGCCTCCCTGGGGACACAGAATCCAGCTGCCTGCGTCTCACACTTTGCTGCCCTGGGCTCTCAGATGCACCCTCCTCTCTCCCTGCCTCACTCCCTGTCCCCTAAGAAGCAGCTCTCTCCTTCCTTTTGTCCAGCGGTCCTCACCACCACATTTGCATACACTACTGACTTGAAGCAGACAAGCAGCACGATTTCTCTAAACGAAGCTGAAAATATGTGTTTATTCCTTATGATGTTAAACACTAATCCTTTTCCTAGCAGCTTCTTGGATGTCATCTGATTACCAGAGATTAAGAGCAAATACTTCGCTAGAATCTGAACCTTATGTAGGAGAACAGTGGTCAGTTTCCATGTAAGAGCATACCACATTGGAAAGAAAACTCAGAGAAAAGTCCATGAGATTGAAAATGGGAATATTCAGACTAGAACTAAAAGACATCTGTAGAGAACAAAATATTCTTTTATTCCACATTTTTTTTCTCTCTCCCAAAGCAGGATGCAAAATTGAAGGCTACTGTAGTGACATCACAAACATCACAGACCCCAAATTCTCCTTTTTTATTTCTTTTTTCAATAAGGAGAATTGTTTTTATAAAAAGAAAAAATTAAAATCTTCTTAATTAAACACTGGATCGTTAATCCTGTTAGCCTATCCTGTGGTGGAAGGTATTTTAGGGAGAGATAGGTGGAGTAGTTGATGATGACAATGATCTATAAGCTTCCCCTTATTTTAAGATATTATGAATTATACTTGCTATGTGGCACTTTATTTTGCATTTTGGTAACCACTATATATGGTAGAACATATAAACATCACATATGTAGTAAAACACATACTTTTCCTATATTCTTGAAAAGCTGAGCATAATGTTTGCTTAAAAAATAGCCCAGATATATCACAGAGAGAAAGAGAGAGAGACAGAGAGAGAGAGAGAGAGAGATCATTTGGTTTTATTACTTTTCTCACTCTCTATCATGTATTTAAGTTACTAAAAGACAAAATAATAAATTTTATAACAAATGTCCATTTCCCACCACTACCACCATGCCTCAATTGTTATATTCCCTTCCCTTGCCATACTCTTTATTCTCTAGGTTATTTCTCCATTTTCTTAAAGTGATTTTTCTCTCTGTCTCCCTGTATTAATAGAGCTAAACGTGTTCATATACATCTAAAAGTAGCTTCACAGTAGTATATCTGATATACATACAAATGCCATTAATTAATGAATACAATTTGTTGACTTTACATATATGTTAGCAGCCATATACCATAACAACAATCAAGGTGATAGACATATCGAATACAGCCCAAAATTCCTTTGTATCCCTTTGAGTGTATGTACAAGCATATGTGCAAGTTTATCATTTTAAATTTTGGAGTGCACAAGATTGTGTTGCTAACTCTGCTGTATAAAAGTTCCCTAATATATATTAAACATTACGCCCAGTGAACAGTAACTTCTCACTTTTCTCATTCCAGATCCCAAGCAACCCGCATTGTATTCTACATCTCTACAGCTTTGACTATGGTAGTTGCAATGGAAGTGGAAACATTGGGGTATTGTCCAGCAATCCCATTTATTATCCACTATGATCTCATGTTCCCCTATTTATTTATACTTAAATACCTCAATTAGTGGTCTGGCTTCAGGTCACCTTATTCACATAGACCTAGAAACTGTCAAAGGAATTCACAGAAATCACCAAACTCTGATCTTCAAAGAGTCTAAAAGCCATCCTCAAGGACATCAGATGGAGCCTGGCTTTTCATCCAAGCAGAGGCATGGAGCATGGCATTGCTCTGGAGTCACATTGTCAACATGAGCCACACACTTAGCAAATTGTGGACACATTTCTTTAGTTTATTCATTTACAATATTCAGAGTAATTGTGCCTCCAGAGTGTTCTGTGTGAATTAAGTAAGTTAAAACATAGAAAGCAACTGGAAACAAAGAATCGCTCATTAAGAATGATTTATTGTTTTCTTCTATTCCAATTTCATCCTTCTTTATTGATATTTACAATGAGAGTTCTTCTGCCTTCTAATTTGCACCAACTCATTGGAATTGTTACTACCGATGATCACCTCCTGCCTTAGTTACTTTTCTAGTTGCTGAGACAAAATGCCAACACCCAAAGCTGAAGGGGAAGAGATTTGTCTAGCTCAGTTTGTAGAGGCTTCAGCCCATAATTGGCTGGCTTTAAGGTAGGGTGCGCTGGCAGAGACACACCACTAGTGGCTTCAGAGGACAGAGAAGGCAGTGGGGGAGAGAGAGAGAGAGTGGAAGGGACTGAGGGAGGGAGAGAGGGTGGGACAGAAGGAGATTGGGGGGCTCTTTCTGTCTCTTACAATGCTTGCAGGCTCTCCATTTTAGGGCAGCTATACCACTCACACCTTTAATTCCATTAGGCTTGAACCAATCACTAGCTCTATGTTATGGTTTGTGTCTAACTTCCCCCCAAAACCATATACAGTCATGGGGCAGGGATTTCTAAAGTAAGATTAACTCATGATCCACTGGGATTATGTGTTTTAGTACTGCTAGGATTATGGGTATGAGTGCTACACCCAGCCTGGGCAGAGAGCTTGAATGCAATTTAAGAGAAGAGACTTCCTCTCTGCAGCTGTTATTGCTGCTACCTCTCCATTTTGCTATCGCTCTTTGCCGCCTCCATGAAAGGATGCTCTCTGCCCTGTGCCAGTCTGCTTTGGAGTCAGCCGAGTATGGACTGAAACTTCCAGTAACTGTGAGCTAAATAAACCTTTTCTTTCTTCAGTTTGGGTGTTGGGTATTTGTCCCAGCAATGAGAGAAGAGTAACTGAGACACTCGAGAATCACCCGCCTCTGAAAATCCCACCCCCTCACCAATGTATGAGGCTGTGAGGGGCCATCCAGATGCAAACCATGACAGCCTCTCTCCATCAGAATCATCACTTAGCTTTCTAGAGAAGGGCTGGTGCGTGCTCATTAGTGCTGTGCTCTTTAGGGTCACTGGGACTGCACTTGGGGTGTTTGAGGGTGTGCAGACGTTGCCTTCCTGTCTGCCTTTCCTGTGACAGTTGTCAAATCCTTAGACAAAGCTTCTTTTCTTGCAATTTAGTGAACCCAGCTCTTGGAATACTTTGTGTAGCTCTCAAGTTTAAAAGCACAGGAAATGCTAACACATGTCACGTTAATGCAAAGAATAAAATGAGTCATGCTCGTTATCTTTAAAAGTTAGATAAATACATTTAGTAACTTGAAAAGAAGAGAATTCCTTTATTATGTTTCAATTTAAAGGCTTCCAGGCTTTGTTTAAAAACTGGTGTTTCATTTCATGAAAAGGAACATTTTTTAAATTATCTTATCTTTGGTAGAATATGCCTTTGCATAGAATAGGCATTTTTAGGGTTCATGTGTCAGACATTAACACATTTTTAGGGTTCTTATTAATGCTAAACCTTATAAATACTTTTAGTTGTTACCAGGGGAAAACATAGCGAATACATGATATCTATATCTATCTATATCCTTATCTATCTATCTATCTATCTATCTATCTATCTATGCATCCAAAAATCTCACTCAAGCACTGTGAACTCCTGTCAGGAAAAATAATTATCCTCTTGATTTAAAGAGTGCATTTTATCCTTAGTGACAAAGGAAGTATTTAATTATTAAAAGCTTGTAGGTCTATAGTTGACATCTCATTTAGGTGCAGACATTGACAAAATCATTTAGTCTCTCCTCTGTCTAGATTTTTATACCTCACACTATGGATTTTGGCTGAATATACCTCATAGTTGAGCTAAGAGCTTCTAGGCAAGTTAGTTATGATAGTTTTTCCTTTCCTACTCAATTTTCCATGTACATCATTTATTTATAAAAATTGTATCTAATGAAATTGAATAAGTGAGCACAGTACCAATTTTACCCATAGTTAAGTAATTTAAACAAAAAATGTATAATGATTTCTGAGTTCTGACAAGGTAAGTGCCAACTGTCAAACAAGAAAAAGTTTGATTATAGCTAGTGTGAGCACAGAGATCAGAACATGGGCATTTCTGAAAATTAATGAAATTTAAAAAAAATATATTAGTCTAACACACTCACTTCTGCAAATGCATATTGAGATGAGATGACAAATACATTTACAATGTATTTTGAGATGACAAGTCATTTATAATGACATAAATTATACTAAAGACTATTCAATATGTACTTACTTGTAATAGCTAAAACAAAATAGGAAACATGCAAATGCAAATTTGAAAAGTTAGAGTTTACGTAGATGTTGTTGGTGTTCTGCACAGGGACGTAACTGCTAAAGCATAAGTGAATTTTGGGGTCATAGAGGTTATTTCATTTTAGGACTTTTTAATTTTGTTTTACTTTCTTGTGTAAATTCTATGACAACACAAAAGCTGGAAACCTGGAAGTAATGATATCTTCACTAGATAAATAGTTTGGCAACAAAAAGATATAATTTGCAATGATGTTTATATTACTAATTTTAACATAAATACACACAAGGGCCTCCCTTAGACACTGAACTCTAAGGAGCAAGGAAATTTATGTCAGCTGACTCAGAGGTCATTCGTAAGCTGCTAAGTCTAAAAATATGGAACAACTACCTGGCAGGAACCTTTTACATAAAGTGAAATCTTGTTTTAAATATAAATAGTGAAAGAAAGTGAAAAGGTATGCCTATGTTTAATTTTACTTTTTTCTTTTCTATCATTTTCATACATAATTATTGAATTTTTGTAGCAAGAAAGGGGTTTCATTTTTGCACAACCTGCACAGAAGTAGGTCAAGTAAACATGGTCGTTCATTGGATTTTAAATAGAATTTTAATTGCACTTGAAATGACTAATGTTTTGTAACTTGATTGTATTTATATACTATGAGAAATGACCAGAGAAACACTCAGATAGATACTAAAATATTTTAAAAGAATATGGACAAGGCCATGATCATTGCATAGTAAAGTTATTTGAATTTTTGTAATAAACACAAAGAAGTTTTGGATATAGACATTAATATAACTGATTTGGAGAAAAAAACATGAGCAGGCTCTCAGAGAATAAGAATCTCTTTATTGTTCTTTTCAGGGCCATGAATAAAGAAGGAACTCAAAAGGAAAAACAAAATGGTCACCTGACAGCAAGACATCCAACCTGTACCCGGGCTTCAGTGTATATTTGGGGACTCTCATAGCAAGCAGGGTTTCTATCTTTGTCAGGGGTGAAGCTGGCATCAAGTCCCTTGTGTAAAACAAAAAGTTTGGAAAAGCTTATCCATTTGTGAGGCAATGAATAGAAAAGCAGTGTTCCATTCGCTTCAGAAGGCTGAACTTCTAAAGGAATAGGAAGCCCAGGCTCCCCCCAGTGCACTCAAGGCTCCCAAAGGTGTCTTTGTGTGGAGAAATGAGGAAACCTGTGTTGAATATGAGCCTTTGCTTAAAATAATGAACGTTTATAGAGAACTTGAAAATAACTCCAAAAATACCCTGAGAAACCAGGTTTAGCAAATAGGAAACAATTATAAAACAATAAAATAAGAGCTGTAAGAATTTAAATAATTTTTAAAAAATTATTGGCAAGAATATCAGATGCAAAGAAAGGAAAGGGCACTCTACAAAAGAGGAAAAAAATAGACCAGATGAGAAATTTTAACAGATGTGAAACAGAATCAGAGCTCACATATTAAAGGAGAGATTGCATTTTTAAAGAAATGATATAGAAGGTTGTATTAGGTGATGCCAGTAATAGAAATGAAATATACATTTAAAGTATACAAAATAAAAGCATATATAATATCAGAACACATGGACAGTATCAGTGCCAATAAAGGGATCTGACTGTGAAATTCAAGTTGAGACAGGTCTACGCAATGAGAGGGATTGTTAATGGCACCTTCAACTTCACACTGAGGAAGGGGCAGCCACCTGTGACTCAGTCATAGCAGCCGGATGGATCTTGGGCCTCTCACACAGCTCCTCGGCTATCATGCTTAGCTACTGGTTTTATTTTATTTTATTTTTAATTTATGATTTTGGTACAGGATCTCACTACACAGCTCAGACTCATAGTGATCCTCCTGTTTCGGACTCCCCAGTGCTGGGATTACAGGTGAGACCCGCCCCCGGTTTAGGTGGCCAGGTCCTTGTGCTTGCCAGGCTGGCACTTAGACCGCTGAACTATCTCCCTGTCCCACCTGCTGATTTTAAAACGCTTGTTTTTCTAAATGACCACAAAATTGTCTGCTTTTTCAATGTTTCATATTTTACAAGGATAACATTTACTTATAAATTCTAAAGTGGACCCATAAATACAAGGGGATTATGGAAAATTTACTTCCAGGTGTCAAATGTTTTGCAAGACTGGATACTGAAGAAATATTGGCAAGATAGAATTCATAATATAATTCAGAACACCATACTCTTTCATTTATTCAGCATGCACATATGTCCTTCTACCTTCATTTAAATATTTGAAGTGCAATACATACATGATATTCTTCTTTTACTAAACTTGATGCAACTGTCACCCAGTGAAAATATACTTGCTTTCTCCTCAATAATGTCTAAGTAGGTATTTGCATAAATGACCTCTGGGGTAAATCACTGTGCAACAAATTATTTCTCTTCTGATTCAGTCATAATCTCATTAAGAAGATTCAGTAAAAAATATAGGATTAAGGCTTAGTAAAAAACAAAGCCAGATCACTCCGGCTTAACAAATAAAGGTTTATCTCAAAGTCAGATCACATATCCAAATAAACCGATAAGCTTTTCTGACTAATGTTTTTCTTACTTTAAGACCGCATCTAACAGAGACTTCCTTGGCTAGAATAGTGACAGGTAGGAACACAAGAGAGGAATGAGAGCTTCAAGCCCTGGCTCATCAGTGATTTACTATTTCTGTTTACATTTCATTGTCCCTTTTAACTCTCTTCGCAAAGCCTAACTTCAGTGTTGGTAGTTTGAAACTTTCATATTCTCAACTATAACAATAAAGCAATAATGTTTAGTACAGTAATCTTTAAAAATAGGATATTATAAATGATAATGAATAGGGCAAAACAAAAATGCATTAGACACTTAACATGTTACATATTTTGTGATTTTAAAATCATGAAGTGTTTAATTTAAACCTTTGTTTTCTCATTTAAATTGAGATTATATATGTCCAGGTACAAATAAAATGATGGCTATTATGTGTTACAATATGATTTAGTTTTCCTACTTTCTCATTAATTATGAATCTTCTATTTTCCTCTCTCCATCATTACTTTGTAGAACTAGAAGCATTGTTACCCAAGCTATTTCATCAAGATATTGTGGAAATAAAATGTCTTAAGATGATTTTCTATTCACTGAATACTCAGGCATAAATTCAATTGATCATTTGTTCATTATCTTCTTATAAAAGTTTATCAGAGAACAGTAATTTAATGAATGAATCATTTTGTAAAATATATAAGAATGCTACCAAATTTCAATGATATACTTGAATATTTAATTAGATGGGAAACCCTTAAGCAAAGCAAAAATAAAAATAAAAATAACCAACAGTAAAATAGCATAAGGAAGTTGTTTCCTAATATCAGAAAGAAGAATGGATTTACCCCATGGGCCTAACCCATTCATGCATGGCTAGGACATATTATCTGTCGCTGGCTTATACCCCATCCTTTTTTCTTTGTGCAACATAAAAGAGTTTGAGAAATCGTGACAGTATTCTTGTGGAGAAATGATTATGATAATATTTCTTTTTAAATCATCCAAGAGGGCCGGCCAGATAGCTCAGTGGATTAAAGCACCTGCTTAGTGGGATGCAGGGGCTGGGGGTCTGATCCCTAGCTTGCCATGCTGGCCCTACCCCTGGGTCACACTGAGACTGCCATTGAGATTGGGTGTGGTGGCACATGCCTGTAATCCCAGTGCTTGGGAGCCTGAAAACAGGAGGATCACTACAAGTCCAACCTACGTAGTGAGACCCTATAAACCCTGTACTAAATACATAAAAAATAAAATAAAAGAAGCCATATGAGAAATATCCTTTATCAAACTCAGAAATCTTGTTTATTGTTTTCATATTTCAGACAGACTCACACAATACTCTCTTGTCTTAGATGATGAACAAACGGTAGAAAATTATTTCACTATTGATTCACCTCATATTTAGAAATTAAAACAATTTTCTTCATCTGAAATGCAAGAAAGGAATCTTTAGATAAGTTTTACACATAGCTATTATACTTTTCTAAATGTCTTCTTCCTTCAAAGAGCTTCAAACATTTCCCCAAAATTTCTTTTTTTGACACTATTTTAATAAATGTTAGGACCAAAAGCATAAATCACTTTTGTAATATGTATTATTATTATTACATTATTGTAAAAGCATTAATATTTGTTTAGAAAATGATAATACATCATAACACTTGTATATATTTGCCTTTTGAAGAGTATTGCACAACTATTCTTCTATAATAAATATGGAACATTATTTACCCACGTGTCCTTGTGACTGCAGATTCTCTCTTTCACAGGGTATTAGAAATTGTATGCAGTGTTTTATTTTCTTCATTTCACTCTTTTATTTTAAGTAGAATAGAATTTCTTAAGCTGCATGAACTCACCTCTCAACAATAACAACAACAAAAATGCTTGTTCTGTGATCTGCTGATTCCCGTGAAGCAGGATTCTCCACACTAAAACATCAGGTCAGACTCCTGCCTCATCATCATCATCAAGGCATTCTTCTAATCAGAATTCACATTTGCAAATAGTATTACAAACACACAGGCAACATTTGAAGTGAGTGATATCTTAGCTTCTTGTTTCATCTTAACAAATATTTTTATTGTGACTTATATGAATTCAACACCTTATAATAATGTTAGTCAACAACACTGGTGGTCCTAGTCCTTGACTTAATAATGTTTTGTGTGTTTCTTTCCAAACAGCTTTGTGTAAGACCAATGAGATGATTTCCTGTCCATTATAACCTACAAATTCTTCTGGGGGAGCTTTGCTGACAGGAGATGCTTAAAAGAGAAAGACCTGATATCACTATGTCAATAGCAATGTGGCTTTTTAAAAAAAAGTTACAGTATATAAAAAAACTTGGAAAAATATCTTATCATGGTGAGCATAACAAGTTCTCAGCTATTGTTCTTAGTGTAGCATAACATTATAGTGTATTATATTCACATTAGTGTAACATTATACATCATAGTGTATATATTAACACTATAGTGTGATGAATGAGTATATTTTTGCATAAATAATTCAATTACATAATAAAAGAAATCATCTGGGGATACTCAGAGATCATTATTTCCAATTTTGTTGAATAGCACATATTTTTCAAACTACACATAAGTCTTCAATCTCTTTTACTACTTTATGTTTCCATTTATTGGCTGCATTTTTCTCACTTAGCTATAAAATGCTATCATTAAAACATTATATAATACTGAGCGCTAACTTTTTTCCTGAAGTTTTACACATTTTCCACAGAAATTCTTTTATTTAAACTTTTCATTTTATCACATCTTCAAAATGTTAATTATTTCCTTAAGACAAAATTTCATGAGAAAATCATCAGGCTGAAAGGTAAAAATTTATTTCCTTAACAAAGCTTAAATTTTTAAAATATGTGCTTTATATATTTAAATTTTATAAAGGTATCAATAATTTATATTGTTCTATTTGTGTAAAATCTTTCCGAATCCTCTCAAGTGTTTATCAATATATGTAGTTGTACATATTCATATATATATATATATATATATATATATATATATATATATATAGGTTCAACCCTATTGATTTAATCTTTGTCAGATAATTGCAGTTTTTTTCTGAGCTTTATTTAAAAAATGTTTTAGGGCTTTTTTTTTTTTAATTCAAGGGGCTGGTGAGATGGCTCAGTGGTCTAAAGCACCTACTTGGAAAAAGCTTGGCAAAGCAC
>NDGN011208743.1:0-16892 GCA_002564285.1 Tympanoctomys barrerae
CAATTAGACAGTTTCAAATCAAATCGCTAGGACAGATTCAATAATTAACACTCTGCATGTGATTTACTATTGTGAAAAAATTCTACCTGCATAGCACTGGTTGAAAATGCCCTTTCCTATTGAGTATATCATTTGAAACTTCCAATAGCCCTACTCCACTGACATAGGAGCCATTGATAATATTTAGAAATAAGCATACGGAGTGCCAAGAAGGCAACTCAACCTCAGCTAGATAATCGCTGGTGGAACCTGAGTGATATTCTTCTGACCCTAAATTCAATCAGTGTTTTTATTCCTTGTCTCTGATATTTCTGTGACAAGTAGAAAACAATATTAATGGCTCTGCACAATGACATAATAAGTATTTATCTTCAGTGAACACAGCAGCGTTTATATAAATTTTTGAAATCCTGCTTTTGTTGTGTTTGCCTGCCAGAAACTCAGGCATTGTGAAATCCTAAAAGAAACTTTTCTAATGCCTCAACTACGAGATTTTTCCAGGTTATCTGTTTGGAAAATAATGGATTGAAAGCACTGAACAGATCCTATCATCTTTATCCATATCTCAGTGCAAAGAGCGACAGGAAGTGGAACAAGACAACACCAAGAATTCCACGGAGCTATGGTCTGCCCACTTCCGTGGGCACAAAGATCACTTTGGGCACTGTAATATACAAACCCTTAAGTTCCATCACTAACTGGCCTTACCAAAGTCTTCTGGGTTGATATGAGAATCTACACTGTCGCATGAGCCTTGGCAATTTCAGTGCAGGTAACTGACGGAAATAATGCTCCAAAGTCCTAGAGACTTTTTGTAATGCAGGATGCTTGCGATATAGTGAAAGGCTTCAGAGTTCAAGTGTTTCTCTCAGTGATTGACTTTCACATAATCATGCTCTTGCCACCATGATGTTCTCTGTCTAACTTTCCCTCTTCATTCATCCTAAGAAGAATACTGCCTCGAAAATGGAAGAAGGTGTTGAAATGGAATGAAGACAGTGGCTGCTGAACTGATATCTTCAATGAAATGGAGGAGAGAATCACTGCCTAGGCCAGTGGAGGAAGTAGCTTTGGAAATAAGGTGAATAATAGAAGCGAAAAGACTGTAGAAGTCAAATCTCACAAATAAAAGGGTATTTATAAGATTAGTGGTTCTCAAACTCTTTTTCATAGTGGAAACTGAGGATCTCTGAAAATTTCAAAGCTTAAACATGAATAGTGTTCGGAAATCTCCCTAGATAATTGTCAACTACTGCCAAGTGCAAGAACCAGGAGATTTAATTTCATTTCATTAGAAATCACCAAACCTTAAAAAAAAACAACAAAAAAATCCCTTCAGTAAAGTTGGTTTATTAGATTCTCTGCCCTCAACTCTACTCTCACCATAAATCAGTAGTTTTATGAACTGCATGAGAAAAGCTGCCAAAAAGACCATTTTCTTTTTGTCCTTCCACATAGGTCCTGGCTGGCCTTGGATTAAGGAAATTGGCAGCCAAATTGGGGGAGTCTCAAGAAAACAGCTGCTGCACAGCAGCTTGCCGCAGGGAGAAGATCAACCCTTCATTTCTGGGAAAACTTAGTCACACCACATGTCATCAGCCCTACCAGCCACTTAGTTCCTTTCCCTTCAGGTAAAACTGACTCACTTTGCCAGAATGCTGACAGTGAGAGAAGATGGTAGAGAGAAGAGATGCATTACCAGGACCGCGATAAGGATGCTTTGTCGCCTCCATTGATTCAGCGTACATGCCTCTGCATACTATTAGTCCAGAAAAAGATTACATTACTCAAGTGCCTGTCTTGATATGGTCCGTTATCTCATGAAGGATTCATTTTGGTTTAAAGGAGGTAGCTCTTTGTTTCTGATAGAGATCAGTATCCGAATCATCTTGAAATTAAAAAACACTTCATACCTGAGGGAGAACATTGAACCAAAATGACTGCGTAGGGTGGGAGACTTTGTCTGCCTTGGTCTTCTGGTAGTTTTAAAATAGTTTGCACCAGTAACTTTGATCCAAACCTCTTAATATCTACCCACACTCTATGATCAGTTTCACTGATTTAGGCCCCCATTCATTCTGTCAGTTAGGGATCACTGCCAACACAATAGTACTGGTACCCCCACCACTACTGGTTCTCACTGTGACACACACAGTGGCACCTTCTCTTCTTTACCTTCTGAAAATTTAATTCCATATCAGGAAGATGAAGAACTATATTCTCATATGGGTTTGACCCATCAATATTCCTGGAATTATTTTATATATTTATTTCTCATTTCCCACATCTGTCAAATCAAGGTGATAATTTTGATTCAGTAAGGTGGAGATAGATGGCAATGCCAAGTCAAAAGGAAAAGGCACTTTGCTATAAAGTTATTATGAAGCACATTATGTCATTTTTATCTGGAGATTTAGGTGCTCAATAATTGTTTGAAATAGTATCTGATTATCCTGCCCCTTAATGAGCTCCAAATATGCCAACACCTGTAAGAAATGCCCCCTGTTTTGGGATCCCTCCATCAGCCTTTTGTTCTGGATGTGGTTATATGATATACCAGCTATGCTTGGATTATGCCAGAAAGCCTATGGTTTATTCTCTTCACTGCTCTTAGTAATTAAGTTCCTTAATTTAAAATATTTTCTTCTGGAAAAATGTGGATAATCTATCTCAGTGGTATTCTTATGGTCTATATTGGCTAATGTAATGTTAAAGCACAAGTAGAGGCAGACAGGCAAATATAGATATAAATGCAAGTGTACTAATATCATAGTACCAAGGAATGGTTAATAAAATTATGATGCTGCTTAAGGAATTTCAGAAATTCTCCCATGAGAGACATTACTATAACATTGACATCTTAGGATTTGTATAGATCAAGGTCAAAACTCATCTAAGCCCAGGACTGAGGTAGCTCTGAATGACTACTATGAGGAAAACAATATGCAATGTATTAATTATTGTAACTGCCCTACTAACCTGAATGAAAATGTTTCATTGATATTTTATCTAGTTTCTCAGCAAAGTGAAGAAAAACAAATGCAATTAAAAAACAATTCATCCAAGCCTACCTTTACACAGTTTCACCCACACACTGTTCCTGAACCAAAGATCTGGTTTTTCCTCTCTCTGAGATATATTTCTCATTCCCTGACTACTCTGAATCTCTTCTATGATGAAAATCACTTTGTGTTACCTAAAACTATCTTGTATTGTAAGGCTTTATTCATTAACCTGCTTTTATTCTCCTGTCATAAATTTTTATTAGAGAAATTCATCCAGTTTTAAAGTTTTGGCTACACACATTTATTAGGAATATGAAATCAGCCGTGCAGCCCATGAGTTCTATGTGTGACTTCTAAATTTATATTTTAAATTTTACATGAACATGCAAGTGTATATGCAGGAGAGCTGAGATAATTATATTTATATTTATATTTATATTTTAAATATAAATTATATTTATAAATTAAATTTATATTTATATTTTACATGAACATGCAAGTGTATATGCAGGAGAGCTGAGATAATTATACTTGCAATTTCCATCAGTGCTTTGAAAGTAGCAGTGAATATTTAAATTTTTTACTTTGACTAACACTATGTTTCATCTTGCTCAGATGCGACTCAAGCACTGTCCTTTCAAATTTCTTATTAACTCCTTTCCTTCAGTTCTCCTTTCCTTCAGGCTTATCGGCTGTATTTATCATCCTCCCCTTGCCTATAATTGTTTTTCCTTCTGTATTTTGAACTTAGAAATCTTGCTCTTTCTTCTTGAATCAGACTTAATTTAATCATTGACTTCTCCAGCATGCCCTCCAGATTCCTGGAAATTATTTTAATCTCATTAAGCTGCTGAGGGTTAACCAATTTTTATCAGACTTAATACTTTCTACCCTGCAGGTGTTCATGACTACCTTTTGAGCTCATAAGCAGAAGGATCAGATCTGACTCATTTCTGATTCCCTTAGACATTTCAAGTGTCTACAAAATGTTCACCAAGTGACATCTAATTGAATGGAAACTACAATAATGGATCATATCATCTGTAGAGTTAAGATTCTCCCTCTGGGAAACTCAAGGATCTACATTATCAGAAATGATTGTTTTCAACATATTTATTGATATCACTGTCCTTTATCTGCCTGCACTGTCTGCCCCTCAGCCGGTTGTTTCATGGACCCTGTAATATAAAGTGATGATGAATATCATTTGATGTAACATTGGCATAAGATAAGTTTTCCAGTCAGCAAAGTGTAGCTCTTTATCTATAACACAAATAACACACACAATTATTTTTATGACATGACAGCTGAGAACTTTTATATTAAATGTGAAAATTTAATAAGCAGTTTAATGTGTAGATTTTAACTATTTTTCTTTTAGATTTGTCATAGTAAAATTGCTGTCCTGCTTTAGCAAGTGCTTTTAAAATTTATAAACTTTTTTAACATGTTAAGCTTTATAGAAAAACATGCATCAAAACTACACAGTGTCCATGTACCATGTCACCTCTGCATTCTCTAGTTTCCTTTATTGTTAGTAATGCATTGGATTTGTTTGCATTTATTACAACTGTCTGGCCAATATCATATTATTAATCAAGCTTCATAATTTACATTAGGATTAACCTTGGCAATGTATATTCAATAGGTTTTGACAATGCAGATAGCAATACGGATCCACTATTACAGTATCAACACATAACAGTTTCATGGGGTTAAATATTCTGGGTGCTCTGTATATTTGCCCCCTTTCCTATGAACCCCTCATCACTGATGACAATTTGATGACTCCAGAGTTTAGCCTCTTCCAAGGTGTAATGAAGCTAATTATACAGGGTATAGCTTTTGCAGACTAGCTTTGTCACATGGTGAAAGGCAACGGGGGCTCTTCAATGTCTCTTTGTGGCTTAATGGCTCCTTTTTAATACCAAAGAGTATAGAATTAGCATAACATATTTAACCTTTTTCCCACTGAGGGAAATCTTCATCATTTGCACATTTAGGAAACTATACATTAAGTAATTACAAATATTTGTATTCAAGTTTCTGTGTAGACATAAGTTTTCAGCTTATTTGAATAAATTATATCAGCATGATAGTTAGATCATAAGACAAATATGTATTTTTCGACTAAAAATGACAGCCCATGGCCAGCCAGATAGCTCAGTGGAGTAAAGCGCCTGCTTAGGCAGACACTGGGGCAGGGGCTTGATCCACTGTGGGTTGAATAGAAAGTTATGGTATTGAACACTGACTGATAAAGACAGCAAAGTTTCACGGAGCAGTTGGTTGCTTCATTCTGTGGGCCCTTTTTTCACACAACAATTTTTAATTTTAATGAAGTAAAACATAACTAAGTTTCTTAAATATTGTACGCAGCACCAGAAGGTGTTGTGCTTGAGAAGTCATCACCAGATCAAAGGTACACTCGTTTTTCCTTATGATCTTTTCCCCAGGAGCTTGATAATTTTGAATTTTGTTTTGGGTATAGGGTTCATTCTGAGTTAAATTTTATAAGAGATATAAAATATGTGTCTAGATGACTTTGATGTTTGTAGATGCAGATGTTCTAGGTGTTCAGTGGTTCCAGGAGCATTTGTGGAAACCCCTATTATTGGATCACATGCTGTCTTTGATCTTTTGTGAAAAATAATTTATATAATTTAATAATATATATTTGCATATAGCTATTTGGAGACATTTTATTTTTCTACTGCATGGTACCTCTGTTGCCATATTACACTATCTTTCACATTGTAACTTCATACTAAGTCTTATAAGTAGTAAGTAATGAAGGTCCTTTAATATTGATCTTCTACTTCATTTATTTATTTTTGCAGAAGTTCACAGCTAAGAGTTTGCTTGGAATCTTAGAAAAGACTTGGACTTTTGAAAGTTTCTGGAGCTACACACTTCTTGGTCATTTTCCACTTCATATAAACTGTAGGAATGGCTTGTGGATATCTACATAATAAGTTCCTGGGATTTTGGTTACATTTTCATTGAGTCCGTACATCAAATAGAAAACAAGTGACACTTTGCTGAGTCTTTCTCAGTCAGTGTTCCCAATACCATGATGTCAAAGTGAACTCACAGCTTGAAGGAGGGAGGGTTAAGATTGATTTACAGCTTTGCGAAGATCAGTTCATTGTTGGCTGGCTCACAGTTAGAAGCATCACGGCCGAAGAGCTTAGCAGTGGAAAGTATTTAGTCTGTGGTGATCAGAGAGCAGAGAAGGTGACTTGTGCCAGACAAGAATATGTGAAGGAGCAGATATACAGCTCCAAGGTCATGGCTCCACCACCACCACGTACACCAGAAGCTTGTCTCCCCAGTCACCCTGGAGGCTCCAAGGCCGATAAGTTGGCACAGTCATGCTTAACTGAACATTCCATCCCTCATCAACTGTATAGGCAAACACATCTTCTTAACCCTCACTTGACCTCCAAATAAATATAATCAGAGGTTAATAATTCTGCCTGCCTTGTTACAACTGTCCTGTACACGGCCAAGAACACAGTATTTGCTTCCCCAATGCCTCTGTAGCTCCAGAAACTTTCAAAAGTCCAAGTCTTTTCTAAGATTCCAGGCAAACTCTTAGCTGTGAACTTCTGCAAAAATAAAAAATCAGTCACAGGGTCCAAAGGTATAAAATCAGAGTAAACATCACTGCCATTCCAAAAGAAAGAAATACAATGATAGAATCAGAACAGAGCAACAGACAAGTCTAGCAGGAAGAACAGTGAACTCTAAAGCTCCCTGTCCACCATCCAGATAGGATGATGGTGAAATGAGAGTTCCGGGGGGTTTGAGCAGGCTCCACGCCCATCTATTTACCATCTATTTCTAGGTTTATGTTTGAGATTTTTAATAGTGCTAGACTTTGTCAAATGCTTTTTCTGCACCTCTTAGGAGATAAAAATCATGTAAGTCTTTTCATCATTAGACTATTGACACCATCGAGTTGTATAATGTTAAAAAAAAAAGTCTTGGCTACTTGGACTAAATCATACTTATGCCTGGTATATAACTCATTTTCTGCCTATTTGTGGTTAACTTGCTAATCTTTTCTGGGGATATTTGTATCTATGTTCATGATTGTTAACCATCTTTGGATTTATGGGTTTAAATTTTTATTTCTAAATATTTAATGGAATTTTTTATGTGACTTTCAGCTGGTTCATTGTGGATTTGCCTACTACATTGGGAAGACATCAGAACCACAATGAATATATTTGGTTTTGTACTATTGCACAATGAGGCAAGTTCTGTGTCGTACTGTAAGATATAAATAAACATTTATTCATTCAATAAATAAATTTAATCATCAATTATTTGATAATTAAGTATATTCTGAGGTTCTATACTGTGTTTAGAACTGAGCTACTTAAAAACACAGAGGAAAATAAACTAAATTTGACCTTATAAATGTCCTCCTAAGTGATTTGAAACATAGTGACTATAATTTTCATGAATAGGTCACTCTCTTGTCAAGGCATCAATCAATGGAAAAATAGGACAAAGAGCAGCACCTCAAATTTGAAAGTTAATTCTCTATAGTGAGAAGCAAGTTTTCAAATACGTATTCAGGATATTCAAATAGCAGAAATTATTGTTGAATTATAAGGATAGCACATATATAGTATTCAAGCAAAAGGATTAAGAAGTACAGTTTGTAGTTTTTGCATTTATTTAATTTAATAATTTCCTTTCTGATCATGCTGTAGAACCACCTCCATTTAACTCCATAATAAACAGCAAAGTAGCTTCTTAGAGTACAGGAGATATGTTCGCAGTAACAAAGGTAACATACGCATGTAATATTGGTTCTTCCAACCAAAAACAACACCAATCCCTGTTAAAGGACCCTGAAACATAGAGGTAGGAAGAAGGTGACTGTGAACAAATGTAAGCATGAGGAGTTAGTCACTTATAAAGGGATTCATTCATTCATGATTTAATTTACCGAACAAAAATATTTACCAAATTCTTATTATGTATACCGTATATCTCTATTCCTTCCGCGAATGGAGTATGCAGAAAACACAGTGTGTGGAAAGAGGAGAAATGCCTGGAGCCTGGGGATAATTTTATCCTGGTGTCTGGCACCATGTAGGTGCTCAAGAGATACGAATTGAAATTTCAGCAGATTAGTTTATTCAACAAGTATTTCTGCAACCAGCATGAGCCAGTGGCTATGCTATGTACTCAGGATATCTAATTGAACCAAACAGAGTCAAAAGTCTCTGCCTTTAAGTAACTTCTGTTCTTACAGAGGAAAATTTTAGTAGTACTAAGAGAGAAAGAAGTTCCAAGAAGCCTAATGAGAAATACAAATAAAGTATTACAGGCCTTCTACTGAAGGCAGAGGACTTCCTTTGGGTTGCAGAACCTCAAGAAAGTTGAGTTATTCTTTACATACATTTTTTTTTCCATTTTGGAGATACAAAAGAAGCCCACCAGTCCAAGTTGAAAAGAACAGATGTGTCTGTAGTGAGCAGGTGGGTGGCTATTAAACACCTTTAAGTTGGGTAGTAATCCAACTTCACTCTAATTATATTAAATCTATACATTAAGTAGAAAACCACTAGCAGATGTGCGTTTGATGAATGGCTGGGATGTTTAAAATACAAATTTGGTTACATTTTTCTTTGGTACCAGGAATTGAACTCAGGACTTGGGTCTTTGCCAGGCAGGCGCTGTGCCACGGAGCTATATCCCCAGCCCAAATTTGGAAAGGAAGATGACAACCTATGAACTCGGAGAGAATGGTTCTGCCAGATGAAATTTTGCCTTAAAAACTGAGGACAGATAATAAAGATTTAAGAGCAGAAAGATGACGCTGTGATAGTGATGTTTCCCGGGAGGTGGTTTGGTGGCGTCACTGCAGATGAGAAAGTCATTGGAGGTGAGCCCACCTTTACATTTGAGTGCGTGGGCATGTAGGCTGCCGGAGGCTGAGGACAAAAGCTGAAGTTTGTTGCCTCAGACTATGCATTGAGGTCAATGATCTTAAAGAAGGGCACCAAGGTACTAGGTGGGAATACTTTGGAAAGGTACGGCGGGTCTCTCTACACCTACTTCAAGACTATACCTCTCCTGAGGAAATTCTGCTTTCTGGGTAATGAAACAGCAGAGTCATTTTGAATTTATATTTCAAGTTTCTCACAATTCTCTGCTGAGTCCTAAGTGGGAAGGATTCCTGCTCAAGGACATGCTTCTCTGCTCATAAATGTCTCCGGAAACATGAGTAGCACTCTGGTGTCCCATGCTGCCAACTCCTTTTCCTTTCACCAGGTGCTCCTGTACCTTGTTGCCTTATTACTTCGAGCTACAGAGATGAATGAAGTGAGGGAACGAGGAGTCAATACTCTGCCTTTGCTTGAATGGCTCTGCTCTGAGGAGCACAGGAAGTGGTGAACCCCAGTGGCACGGACATAACACTGACATTGTACATAATCACCTCCCAAAGATAGCAAACAGTGAATTTTACATCTCATTACACACTCAAGGCTGGGGCATGCTGGGAAATTTGGGGAAAAAAGACAAAACAAAAGAATAGCAACATTAAAAGACACACATACACACAGAGGGCTAAAGGTGGTTCTTGGGCATTCTAGCCAAAGAAATTCGTCAAGTAATGAAGCTGGCCGGTGGAGGAGTGGAAGGATCAACCAGACCCAGTGTAGGCTGAGCCTTTCACTGAGATGCCACATCCTGGAGCCTGGAGTGAAGACACATTTTGTTGTTGTTTTGTAGGAAGGCCTTGATCTCCCCAAGCGCTACTCTTCCCCTTTCTCTGGCTTTCAATTTGGACAGTACAAAACTTTACCCAACAATTTTAGAGAATGAAAGAGCTGAGCATGGATGTTTTAGGAAATGACATCAACTTTCAAAATGCTGTGTGGCTTACTCTCTCATTTATCCTATTTACTTATGTACATGTGTCCCTCTATTGGGTTATTTTTCAGTGTCCAGTAAGCTTTTGCCATGCCTTGAAATCCACTTCAACTCCCATATAAATCCTTTACTGTTCCTCTCAAGGTTAGCTATTCCTGGCCTTTTGATTCCATGGCTTCTTATATATTTCTAATAGTAATTACATGACACTTAATATTTTAACTTCTATCTTGCCTTGTGACTTGACGCTGAACACTAGGGCTCTCTGGTTCATCTTTGTTTTCCTCATAGCAAACAATGCAGCCCTTGGTACAGTAGAGGCAGACGATGCAGATTCTAAAATAAATGAAATAATAAATGAGTTGATTGACCTTCCTCTTGCCCTGACACCATGGGTGTAACTAGTCCTTCTGGAGCACCATCAAAAAGGGCCACTCCCATGTCTAATCCTCCTTAGTGCCCCGTGTGAATGTGTCTGGCCTTCACCAGCCAGGTCACCTCCTTTTTTGGGCTGGAGAGTGATCAGGCCTGGTGTTGGAAGACAGCTCCACCATTGAGTCACAGAGCCTCTGGGCTCTGTGGTTGGACTCTGGGAAAGGTCTCTCATCAGCATTCCTGCGAGGTGAGTTTGCTAATTAGCTTTCCCATATAAGGTGCCAGAGGGGACGGATGGTCAGCATTAGAGCCCAGAGAGATGGAAGCAGTGGCCAAGAGACTTTGCCTTAGGCTACAGGGTGGGCTGAAGCCTTACAATTGCCATCTGGTGAGAAGGCAATGACTCAGTGCTTTCTTCTCCACCCAACGTCTCTCACCCACTGGTTCTCCCCATTTATCCAGGCCTGGATCTCAAGAGCTGAAGTCCTGCCTGATGGATCGTGGCCATACTATCAGTTACATTGTGCACTAGCCCAGACAACACGGTCTTTTAATGACTGTGGGAGGACAGGAGGACTCTTGTTTGGAACTGATCTCCAGGAACAGGGTGAGATGAAGCCCAGGAACTTACAGAGTGAGCAAAAGATAAAACTACCTAGTAGCATTGACATTCTGATGTGTGGTACTGCAGAGAGGTCTTCGCATGCCACTGCATGAAAACTAATGAAATATGTAAACATGTATATGTATATATATATATATATATAATTTAATAAATAATTCACCTTTAAAAACTGGAAAACATGGAAAGAAATATGAACCAAGTGAATTTTTAGCCCTAACATCTAGGAAAATCATCACTTTTGATTAATATTTATCCTTGATATTTTTTAGCATACTTCCCTATAGCATCATGAAGGGCTACTTAGGATTTTCACTGTATGGAGGAGAAAGAAAATGGCAAAATGGCTGGAAGGGTGATTTAGGAATAGAGAGATTCAGGGCCGGTCAAATAGCTCAGTGGATTAAAGTGCCTGCAAGCAGGTGCAGGGGCTGGGAGTTCAATCCTTGGGCCTGCCATCCTTGCTCCACCCCCAGGGCATGCTGGGATGGTGATTAAGACTGGGTATGGTGGCATATACCTGTCATCCCAGCACTTGGGAGGCTGTAAACAGGCAGATCACTATGAGTCTTATCCAGTAGTGAGACCCTTAACACCCTGTAGACCCTTCCCAGAAAAAGAAAGAGAAAAAAAAGGAACAGAGAGATTTAGTAGATCTGAGTGAAGACACACAGATATATGTTCATCTCTTAGCCCAGTGGTGAGAAAACTATGGCATGTGTGTGACAGTGTGCTGTTTATATTACTGAGAGCTTTAATAGATTTGCCTTAATTTCTCCTCGTCCTTATAGTCGAAGGGAAGAAGGGAAGAAGCTGAAGCAGTTCAAATGACAGTGAGGCAAGGGGATTGCCGTCTCTTCAAGCCAAGAACTAGGCAACACATCAGTCACAGCACAAACCACACCTACGCCGTCATTACTCCGGGCATACAAGGTAATTCTCTACATTCAAACTGTCTCCCATGTTATGATGTAAATGCATATATTCTGAGCCACACTCTCTATTCTGATAACCAGATATTAGGACAAGTAAATCTTTCTAAATAGGCAAAGAGTGAAGGGGATGAACAACATCCTTTCCGAGTCCAAGCAGAGGCCTTTTGCTCTTACTTTCACCTCATCTCTCTCTGCCTTAGGAAAGCCAGTGAGGTAGAAAAGGACAAGAGCTGGATTTGCAGGTTGGCACTGTGGTTCTGTTGGCACAGAATCAAATCTCGATTCTGAGAGACCACAGGAGTCCAGTGGGATATGGAAGACTTGCCCAAGGCCTGCAGTGTTAGCTAGGTCCTGGGCTCTGAAGTCTGAACTCAGGGAGAGCAGAGGGATCCTTCTACCTACTTCTTGGTATGTGACTCAGTTTAGGACACAGAAAATGGGCTGTCAGGGAACATGTCAAGTGCAGCAATAATAGATTTGGCATGGGTTCAATCATTCCTCATACCAGGCCATCTTAAAGAATAGTGGTAAGAAGCAGAGAGCACCTTAGGAAGGTAAACTACAGAAATACTACAGATTAGTTACACTAAAGTGCTAAAGAATGATGATGATGATGATGATGATGATGATGATGATGATGATGATGATAGTAGGAGTGACTATGATTAATACCACGCACTGGATGCTACCTGACATTATGCGTCTTCTACCCTCTAAAAAAGGTGTCATTCATCACATTGTCCACATGAGGAAAATAATGTTCATCTAGGAGGGAAACACTGCCCCAAATCACCAGCAAGTCAGTAAGCATAGTAGAAAGTGAGATATTGACAGTATGTGAACTTTCACTCTTTGCTGCCTCCAGTTTTGTGCCAAAACCTAAAGTTGGTTGATCATAGAGCCTACAGGATGAAAGGCTGGACGCTGCTGTCCTTCATGTGGGTGGGAAACTCTTCTGAGAAGCTCTGAGGAGCAGATCTGCCTTCACTAATAAATTTCATTGTGTAGGAAAAATTGTGCACCTCAAGGGCAGGATCGGTCCTTAAGAACTGCGAACTGTTCTAAGAGATCTTCTAATGGGAGAAGTACAAAGAGCTGAGAACTCAGGATGATGGGAAAAAAGGCTTCATGAGGCCCAACCCAGAAGCAGAAGCTTAATGGCTATATCTTGCATATCAAGATCAAGGCAGATCACAGCTCATTTATCATCCTTTAGCCTCAATCAAATCTTTTTTTTTCTATTTCAAACAGAGATTATCTTTAGGCAGAAGTGGCACCAATATCCTGCCACCGTGATTAAAAGCAGGGTGAAGATAAAATGATTTTTGTATCCCTGAAAGCCTGCAGAGCCAACGCCTTCCAGGGACATGGCCTTTTCCCAGCAGCTGTGCAGCTTTCTACCTTTGAAGCAGCCTCTCAACTTGTTTGTCTTTGGAGCTCCAGTAAGATCTGTGCTCACTGCAGCAGGCTGCCCCAGGTAGGCTGCTCTTGCTGAGAGCATGGCTGGTTTCCCGGGTGAACAACTGGGACAGTTAATTACATCAACCCAATTAGCAGCAGCATCCACCTTGTGTGAGTGAGGCTCACCCACAGTCTCACCCATGTCTGGCAAAGGGCCCCCGGGCCTTAGTGGAGAGTTGGGGAGTTGGAAGGAAAATGTTCAGCAGTTACCTCCTCTCAGAGCCTGCTTCTCTTGCAGATAGAACTGGAAAAAGACCAATCTCTTGCACCATAGCCTGCCGAGCTGCCTGCAGAGGGTAATGGTTTTCAGATTATTATACTAGGTAGGAACAGATTTTTGCCTCAGCGCCCAGGGAATAATCAGAGGTGGAACATTATCAGATTTTGCCTTCAGTAATGAGGTTATGTATTGGTCTGCCTCTCACAGGGCACTGGAGACAGAGCTTTCTCTATGGAAGGCAAGAGGGGTGCAAGTGAAGCTGACTGCATGTGCCCTGGCTCCATACTCAGGTTTTCCAGCTTTACAGAGACCTGGGAGTGCAGGCTCAAAGGCAACATCTAATCATCCACAACAACTTGACTTGGGCAAGGTGCCTTCACTTTGTGAGCCTTGGTTTTCTATTTATTGAAACTGTGATTTGTCTGTAGACTACCAGGATGGAGAACAAACCAGTGATTGCCAGAAAGTGTGTGTGTATAGGGTGTGTGTGTGTTTGTGTGTGTGTGTGTGTGTGTGTGTGTTTCTACAGGACAACATGGGGAGAGAACAGTTTTGTGGTTTTGTGTCACAGTTGTAGTAGTGGCCAAGTGACCCTGCATTTCTTAAAACTCAAAGAACCACACTCTGAAAAGTATAAATTTCACTCTAAGCAAGTTTTAGCTATAAATAACACATAAAAGTGTAGTTTTGTAAAGGCGAATGACAAAGATAGTGAGAATGAAAAAAGGACTTGACAGTTCTTAGTACTACGAATAGGCCATATATGTCTTAAATATGCATCAGTAGCTAGCTCTTCTCTTGAACCTATTTTTCCTCATCTATAAAATGGGAATTAAAGTAGTAATTCTTACAGTCATAAAAGGTCTTATTTCTTCATAAGCATGATGGAATAATAGTATGAGAATGCATGCATTTTATAAGAAATCAAGACACATCAAATAATTAATTTTTTCATACTTTCGTCTTTTTTAATGTCCTCATTGGATTGGGGCCTGTAATAGAACTGGTGTAAAAGTATAAAAAGCCAGGTGTGGTGTCACATGTCTATAACCCCACAACTTAGGAGGCTGAGGCAGGAAGATTACCGTGAGTTTCAGGCCAGCCTGGACTAAATAGGCTAGTTCAAGGTCAGTGTGTGCTACATAGCAAGACCCTGTATCAAAAAACTCAAAAACAGCATAAGAGAGCCAGTCTTTCCCATTGTGATTTAGCTTACAGTCTAGGGAGGGAGTTAGATGAAAACATCAGTGTATGAGGGCTATGTGTGTGAAGTTCCAGTAGTTACGGAAAAGTTTTAAGGGCTTTAAATGAAGACTTTGGGGGTCAGATAAGAATTTTTAAAGAATTTATCATCAGAAGTGAAAAGATTAGAGTAGATAGATCCAAAAAGAAGCAGGGAAATGAGAAAAGCCACAGTTTTGCACTCTGGTAAACCTATTTTGAGAAAGATCTAGAAATGAAGGAAACTAAGGTTCATTCAGGACTAGAGCAGTCTGTTCTGATTCTCTCAGCAATCCATCCATCTTACTGTGGTCAGGGCCAGTTCATTTAGGAGACTCGAGCTTTGCATAGGTTGTCAGACAGGGTCACCATTGTTCTCATTGTACACAATTCTAAGAATCTTGGATCTGTGCCCTGTTATAGGTAACTAGGTCTCTCTGTGTTGTTCCCCTTGGAGTCTTGCTTAGGACCTAGAAGAAATCCTCTCTCTTAGAGTGCATCACATGGTAGTTTCCCTTACTTGCTTTTGTGTAATCACTTTGCTTTAGACATGGGGTTTTCACCACTACATAGGTGGTGTCAGGAGCTATGGAAAGAATTCAGATCTGTTAAGGCTGCTTGGTGCCATCAATCCAATTACCAGAGACGGCACTGTCTGCATGGTGATGCCCCTCAGGTATCCACACCTGTGTGGACCTGGGTGGAATTCTCTGAGGTGACCCTTGGCATGTAAAATTCTGCTTCTTCCTGTCCCAATTCCCTGCCTGAAAAGGAAGGGTTATCAGCAGTAGGAACAAGCTGTCTTAGGGATAGTAAGAATGTTTTAGTGGGCAGCTGCAGAAATTCTCCACTGTTATCCCCCAGAGTGGCTCTTTTAGTTATTAGGTTAAGTTCCTGCCACTTACAAATGACCACTTCCTGTCTGTAGTGCTTCAGCTGCCTGAATTCATTCTCTTGAACCCCTGAGACCTGCTATAATGACTAGAAGGTAAGGCGTGGAGGCATACTAAGCTTGCTTCAGAGCTTTATTCTATGTGGATATAATTGCTGTTTGATATATACAAATAATACATAATATGTTATATAAAATATTATATTAATATATAATTAATATATAAAATATATCTTATCATTTCTTTGGAAGCGAGAATAACTGGCTAGAAGACGGCCCTAATCTGTCAGGACTCATCTTTTCATGAACTATGTGGTATTAAACTTGTTGATATGTCAGGTATCTTGCACTCTTTTTTTTCAGTACAGGAGATCGAACTCATAACCTTGTACATTCCAGGCAGGTGCTTATGCAGCTGAGCTATCTCTCCAAGCATTGGCCTGGCAAGCCCAAGGTCATGAGTTTGATGCCTGGTACCAAAAAAAAAAAAAAAAAAGAGAGAGAGAGAGAGAGAGAGAAAGAAAAAAGAAAAAAGAAAAAAATCTAGCTAGCCTGCTATCGGGGCACTCTTAACCATTTCTGATTTTGTAAACTCTGAGAAATTGAGAGCCCCACATTTGAGTTCGGCCTTGTGAGTGCTCATCCAGAGGAAGGAGTCCAATGTCTGCAAGCAGGAACTTCACAGTGCACAGCATGTCAGTGCAGGGAGTGAGAGACCCCTACAGGCCTGGGGGATGAATTGCACAGCTCTATGGAGACCCTCTATGGAGGAAGATAGAGGTTGAGTCAGCAGATGGCCTCCAAGTCCTGATGGACGCTGTTTGCTTCAGTCCTAGCATCTTTGAATTTTTCTCTTTACAAGAATGATGTTTGCCTAGGATTTTAAAACTTGAAGAATTAGCTCTTTGGGGACATATCTTAAAGACTGTCAAACCTTACTTGGCAACTTGTTCTCATTAGGGTCTTAAGCATGTCATGAACATTTCAGAGCCTCGCTTTCCTTATCTGTGAGTGGAACTAGTGGCTCAGATTCCACTTGCCCACAACATTTAGAGCCTCAAAAAGCATCCAGTATAACATCTGAAATGAAATAAGAGTTTGATGTCTATCAGCTGGATCTAAATACAACCCACAACCACTTCCTTGAGGTGGAAACCAAGTTCCCAGAGCTGCTTTGTCAAGACTGACGACAATGGTGAACACACACACACACACACACACACACACACACACACACACCCCACCACCACCACCACCACCA
>NDGN011208800.1:0-21155 GCA_002564285.1 Tympanoctomys barrerae
TTCTCTTAATGAATAGAATGATTTGTTCTAATGGTGTTTGTAAATAGGATATCAAGTCCACATATTGTACATGAAGTTACCACTAGGAAAAACGTAAGCAGCTAATTATTGAAACTGTCCTACCGATTCAATTTGCAACTGTCTCATTGCTATTTATCAATAAAATTATGGGAAAAAATAAATTAAAAAGAAAATAAAATAAAACTAAATTTTAATAATAATTTTCAAAAAATTATAGGAAAAATGAGAAATGAAATTTTCTCCAATAGATATTTTACTTAAATATCTATTAATGTATATTATATTAATACAAATCAATTTAACATAAGTTTAAGCAAATTTTCAATATATATACTCATAGAATTTTTGTATAGGTATTTAAACTTGTAAAATGATGCACATCTAGAAATCAGATTCCATACAAAAGGAATAACAGAAATGTTAATATGATTATATTATAAAAGGTAATATTTAACTTCAAAAAGGCTTTGTAATTAATTTGATGTAATGTGATTTTAAAATTTTTTATCTTAGTATTTTGAAAAAATTATCAAAAAAGGAGAAGATAGTTTTCTCCTGAACTGGCCATGTGAATTTCTTTTTGTTGATTTTTAAAAATGATAATGAAGTCTCAAAAGTCAGCTATTGAACTTTAAATGAAACATTTCTATTTTAGAAAAGTAGCTTAAGTAAAAAAAAATCTCATAAAATTGTTTCTACTTTTAAACATACTAGTTCTTTAATTACTTTAATTACTAATCTCCTAGTATTAAAATAAATAGTGAGGGCTGTTGATATAGCTTGGTGGCCTAAGTGCCTACCTGTCAAGTGTAAGAACCTGCGTTAATCCCTAGTACCACATGCTGTGCTGGCCCCAAGTCAAGCTGGCTACCAAAGCCAGGCGTGATAGCACAGGCCTGTACTCCCAGCACTGGGGAGGCTAAGACAGGAGGATCACTATGAGTCTGAGTTGCACTGTGAAGTCCTGTATCCAATGAGTAAATAATCTTTTAAATATATATGTTGAGTGGGTAGACAAATATTGCCATATACTTCTAGCCTACACTTACTAGAATCAAAGGTTGAAGAGTGCAATTGCTTTCCACTCAGTGGAGACCAAGGGCTACTAGCTGAGGGCTCTGTGATAGGACATGGAAGAATCTGCCTGGCAAGGTCTGGGGCCAGTTCTATAAGCACATGTCTCTGTCATGTCTGTGGTAAGAGGTTGTCGGGTGTGTGCCAGAAGGGAGAAGAATCTGCACTGTAAGGCAGGAAAGAAAGTCCTGTCCATAAAGACAAGCACTGAAGATCCCTGTCTCAATTACTCTTTTCTCATTGCTGGGATAAATACCTGACATTCAAAATTAGGGGAAGAAAGATATATTTAAGTCACAGTTAGTGGTGGTCTCAGTCCATACTCAGATGGCTCCAAGGCAGAGTGGCACATGGCAGAAAGCAACCGTTCATGGGGGCAGCAAAGAGTAAGCTAGCCAGCCTCTCGCCACCTCCTCACATTGCAAAGCAAATTCTCTGCCCCAGGGCACATGCAGCACCCATACCCACAATAATCACAAGGTGCGGAAGCCACCCCGCCCCTCTACCACATGAGGCTTGGGATGGGGGTGGTGGACACATGCTGGACATCTATACACAACCCACAACACTCCCCTAATGAAAGAAAGCAGCTGAAACTCCCTGGAAGAAAAGCAGTTGAAAGCAACCTCCTTCAAGTATGATAGCTGAAATCCTCCCCTCCCATTTTCCTTTCATACTGTGCTGGCATTGCTGGCTCAAATCAGTTGGGCACTCCCAACTCAAGTTGCCAATTAGTCAATGAACTTCCACAGGTATTGTGCTCACCTTGTTGACTTTGTATTTTTTTTTAATCTTTTATTTATTTATTTATTTGGTATGGAGTTTCACAAAACAACTATGATTTGTAGTGATCCTCCTGTCTTAGCCTCCACAGGGTTGGGATTACAGGCGTGTGCCACCATGCCCAGATTTGGTGGCCACCTGGATGTGGGACCTGCACCACATGCAGTACCGGTATTCAACTTGCCAGCAGGGGCGTAGACCACCAAGCTGTCTCTCTGGCACCACCCTGTTGACTTTGATATTAATATAATTTGAGATGTTGTCTGTTAATTTTGGTATTACATGTTCAGCTCATATAACAATATAATATAAGCCAAAAACTAAAGACTTTTTCCAAAAATATGGATTATATTCTGAAAATTTGAGGAAAATAATTAGGATAAGCTAATAAAATTATAGAAATATGAACAGATGCATTACTAAATCATTACCCTTCATTTAATAAAAATATGTAAAAAGTAAGTCAAACAAAAATAAGGAGTGTGCATTTTAAAAGTACTTTTTGACCAAAAATGCAATCCAGCTACAGGGGACATAAGGCAGGAGCATCATAAAATTGAGGGTAGCTCGATAACTTAGTGAGACCTTTGCTCGAAATTCAAAATAATAACAATAATAATGGGCTGGGAATGTAACTCAGTGCTCTCTGAGTTTAATTCCTAGGAACATAAAAGATAGATAGGTAGAAAGATAGATAGATAGAGATGACAGAGATAAAAATGAATTCATTATGAATGCTTCATTGATTTGAAATGTTTTCTTCTGTTTTTCTTGCCGCTGTTTTCACAAGATACTAAATTTTATGTAGACCTAGCACAGTAGTTTTTCAGTCTTTCTGGAATGTTATTAAAATTCCTTAGTCTTCTATCTTTCATCATGTCTTTACCTCTTGTTCTTATATTTGAAATTAATTATTGAGGTCTAATCTCCAATGTATCGATTCATTATGTAGCAATGCCTAGTCATACTTGGTAGGGATTTTTTTTTTTTTTTGCAGTAGCAGGGTTTGAACTCAGGACCTTGAACTTGCCAGGCTGCCAGGCAAGTACTTATTTTACTGAACTATCTCCCCGAAACCATGTCTAGTCAAATACAAAATTACTGCAGTTTTAACATGTTAATAGCTGTGGTTTATGAGAACTTTATTTTCATACTCTATATTTGCTTCTAACCCATTTTATTTCTTTTTTAAAAAAATGTATTTGGTACAAGGTCTCACTACACAGCTTGGACTTGTAGTGACCCTCCTGTTTTCAGCCTTCCCAGCAATGGGATTACAGGCATGCACCACCATGCTGGTCTCGGCAGCTGGCTCAGTGAGCCCAGGGGCAGGGCAGGTGCAGCATGTGGGATTTCCTGCTCACTGCACTTGCCATTTTATTTCTTCAAGTTTCAAATAAATACAATATAAAATTTCATAACACATCTTCCTATAGAGAATTTACATGATAAATGATTTTTCTTTCTCATAATTATATTTCTTTTCATAATTAAATTTCATTTAAAATTTGGATTTGTGAGTTGAAGCTCACGGCAGTGAAAATGATTTGTTGTTGTTGTTGTTTTCTCCTTGTAGTATTTCCTCTTTGGATTCACCAAATAGCATTATGGCTGGCGCCACCTAGCTCTGACCTGACATTATATGGCACTTAGTCACTCTTGTTACACGGTTATTGAAAAGAGAAAGGTTGGACAAATTCAGATTCCAAGACATGAGAAAATGTGGTTCCATCACTAACTTCTTTAGGATTATATGTTATAGAAATCTATAGCTACAAGCAGAAATTGGCTACAGAGCTTGATTTTTGGAAAACTAATTTCACTTTTAGCAGTGCTGTACATTAATCCTTCTTCAGGCATGGAGTCTGGTTTTGATACAATTTCTGAAGCCTCATTTCCAGACATTTGCACTGCATAAGAGATGAACTCCCTACTGCTCATGTCTGCTGTATTATAACTTGTTGGTCTTCTAGATGTTTTTTTTCCTATTTTATGTGTTGTGACTGCTCATGTCTGCTGTATTATAACTTGCTGGTCTTCTAGATGTTTTTTTCCTATTTTATGTGTTGTGAGTACATACTTGCAGTAACAATGATTGGCTTTTCAAATTAAATGCATTGTAGTATGTTTGGAATCAAAAGGTTCTTCAAAAAATCACAACAGTCATTTGGAAGAGAAATAGTAATCACATCTAATAATAATCTAAGAAGTCACATAAATATACTTACAGCTTTACAGTAAAAATGCATATAAATTGCAGATGAAAAACTATCTTACTGTAGATCTCTTTTCAGATTACGTTAGAAATTTAAATTCTACTACTTAGAATAAAATGATTTGAACTAAACCAGTTATGCAATTAAAAATAGAAATGGGCTAAGAAATATAATAAAGGAAACTTCTTCAAGCTAAGGCATATATATAATTATGTAAAGCACAGAAACTAGATTTTAATTATCTGGAATAAATTATACTGCACTTATTTTTAAATATTTGGTTTCTAGTTTAAAAATCATAAATAATTATCAAATAAATGGTTATATATATATATATATATATTTTTTTTTTTTGTATTTTAGGGAAGGGTCTACAGTGTGTTCAAGATCTCACTACTAGATTGGACTCATAGTGATCCACCTGCTTTAGCCTACCAAGAGCTAAGATTACAGGCATGTGCTAGAATGCCCAGTCTTAATTGCCCTTTCAGCATGCCCTGGGGGCAAAGCCGGCACAGCAGGCCCAGAGATCAAAGCCCTGGCCCATGTGCCTGCTTGCAGGTGCTTTAATCCTCTGAGCTATTTGGCTGGCCCATAAATGGTATTATATTGATAAAATATAAAAGGCAGAAGGTACAAATTGAGAATTGATAAAACTACAATTTTTATTGAACATCCACTGATAATTGTATATGATGTGACATGATTTTTACGTAGAAATTTTTTTTTAATGTATTTAGTATAGGGTCTACAGGGTCTCACTACTCAGATCAGACTCACCGTGATCCTCCTGATTTCAGCTTCCCAAGCACTGGGATTACAGGTGCGTGCTACCACACCCAGTCTCAGTCATTGTCTCAGCACACCCCAGGGGTGGGGCCAGCATAGCATGATGGAGGAATCAAACCCGCAGCCCCTGCATCTGCCTAAGAAGGTGCTTTAATCTGCTGAGTTATCTCTCAGGCTCCCTTTTTTTTCATAGGAAAGTATTTTAACCTACAAAATTAATAAACAATTTTAACATAGTGTAAATTTCCATTGGCACTTATGTTTCTGAGATATATATATATATCTCATATACATAAGTCATATATATAACATATATATATATATCATATCATATATATCACTGACACCAGAAGACTAGTTTCTCCGAAAAAGTACTTTGGGAACCTCCAATACCCAACAGTGTCTAGAACAGATAAATGAATCAAAGGAAAGCACGTACACATTCCATTAGAGACCTCTCAAATAGGAAACTTCTTTTTTACTGAAACACTGGGAATTGCTTATGGAATCAAAAAATCACCATAGAACATTTTTATGTGTGACAATGAAAGGCATTTTAAAGATGCTAAGCTATCAAAAGAACAACACTTTCCTGAAGTGGGATGCTATGGTTAAAATACCTCTGGAGCCAATAATATCTCAAAGCAATTGTTACAAACTTCAGGGCACTTCTGAGTTATTCAAAACACTCACAGGTTTGGTACCAGTAATAATAATTTCATTCAAAAGTACAGAAAATCTTTTCTCCACTCCATTTTCTCCCCCTTTTCCAGGTAAGTGAAAATGTGTGTGACAGCATCTCTGATGGTAGCTGCTCCCCTGCTCACTTGATTCTTTACTGTACTGTCTTCAGTTGTCTGAGCTCACGCTATAAATTCTATTTTCATATATTTGTTCTAATCTTCCCTGAAAAATCTTGGCTAAAATTGAGTTTCTGAAATGCCTAGCTGGCAATTTCATGGTAAAATCACTAGTAAATACAGCCTTCTCTCACTTTTCAAACACAGCAGTTTCTCATGGTAATAAGAGCTATTCATTTGTTTATCATCAGTAAAATAGATTTCATATTGACTGGTTTGGCTTAGGACTATGGTATTCCAATTAAAACTGCTAAAAGGAACTATAGATTTAAACCTGAAGTTAAACCAAGCAGAGATGTGATAGCATATGGATATCCATGTTCTGCTCCAGTTCGCAAGCATTTTCAAACTATAGACAATGTTTGAAATTCATTCTCAGCAAGTCTAGAGAAATAAAATGGCCTTCAGTTTATAAGAGTCATATCTTACTACTATAATTTCTTACTTTATAATCATTTATTCATCAGCTATTAGACCATATCTTAAATCTTATTTGCTCCAAAATCAGTTGTGCTTTGTCAAATGCATGCCTTCAAAAAAATAATTAAGAATCACGGTAGCAGAAATTCAACATTAAACTCTTACAATGCTAACTCTGAAGGTTTCCACTGCAGATTCTGCTGCATTCTCTTTTCTGTTTTTTTAGGAGAAAAAACTAAAAGAACAATAAAACAGAATTACAGAACAGGCTAGTAGGAGAGTTACAATAATCAATACTTCGCATATTGTTGTCTTTATAGTAGGTATTCAGAGTGCAAAATACAGGCATAGTATTTTGTCTAAACAATATTAGAGCAAACCTTTCTCTCTTTTTTTTCCCTATATTTTCAGTACAGGATCTACAGGATCTCACTGCACAGATCAGACTGGTAATGATCCTCCTGTTTTCAGCCTTCCAGCTCTGGGACTACAGGTACGCACCATCACGCCCCGCCTCAGTCACCTTCTCCTCAGGCCCCTGGGGCATGCCAGCACAGCATGCTGGGGATCGAACCCTGTTGCTGTGCCTACCTAAGAAGTTGCTCTGGCCCATTGAGCTATCTGGCTGGCCCACAAACCTTTCTTTTCAGTGAACTAAGAGAAATAGTTGTTTAACTATATTAACTATCTTGTATATAAATATATGTATTTTTTAATTTTTATCTTTCTTCCTTTTCTCTTTCCCCAATCATAATTTGTCTCTTCTTTTGAAAAGTTTCTTCCCAATTCACTATATCCATAGTATATTTTGAGCTTTACTTACTCAGTTTCTCACACTGGTGACATTTACACATTCGGGTCTGATTTATTTCATTATGAGTATGGTCTTGAGTTTAACCTTTTTGTATATAGCCCATTTGTATCTACAGTTTATCATTTTTTAATGGCTGAGTAGCATGCCGTTACAGTAAAAAAGAAAAAAAAGAAAGAAAACAAAACAAAAAAACACATCTCTTTTATCTATTTCTAGGTTAATGGGCATTTGGATTGTTTCCAAGATTTAGCTATTATAAATTGTGGCGCTATAAATATGGTTGATATATATGCTATAGTATGGTATTTTTAATCCTTCTGCGAAGATATCCAGAAAAGGAATAGCTTGGTTGAATGGGACCTCTAATTCTAGCTTTTGACTAATCTGCACACTGATTTCAATAGTGGTTACACTAGTCTACTTTGCCACCAACAGTAGAGAAGGGCTCCCTTCTCCCCACAGCCCCACCAGCATTTGTTGTCAGTTGATGTTTTGAGGACAGCCATTCTTTCTAGGGTAATATCAAATATCAGTGTTGTTTTAACTTGCATCTCATAAATGAAAATGATGTTGAATTTTTTTATGTATTTATTCACCATTTGTGTTTCTTCACCTGAGAAGTGTGTATTCATCTCAGATTGCCATTTTTGGATTAGGTCTTTGAATTTGGGGGTCTGATTTTTTCAGTTCTTTATATATTCTAGGTAGGAGTTCTTTGCCTGAGGGACAACTGCTTTTCTACTGTGAGGTGTCATCCAAGCAGTACAAGCACACAATACTATGTTCCTGTGTTCAGAAGGCAGAAGTCGAGGAGCTTTGTTTTCTTTTGTCTTCAATTTGCTTTCACTTTTAAAATATTGAGTTTAGAAACAACACTGTACCCTTTGGTTAAAATCTCTTTTTAATAGTTTCAATTATGATATATACATTTGTAGAAGATACAAGCACAGAAAAGCTCAGCTCATAAAGATGGAAGTGCACACTCTAATCAAAATCATGATGCTGTCATCTTATTCTTTGGTGGATAAATTACAAGGCTCTGTCTAACCCTTTGAATTTTTTAAATTTGGTATAAAAGCCTTAAAAAACTGAGTCTTTCAGTGAAGTCTAATTTAACAATGACAGGTAAAGAAAGCGGATGACTGCCTACTCTGGTAAAATGGAGATCTGAGGCAATTATTAAAGTAATTCAAGCAGAAAAATTTTTACTTAGGAACAGATAATGCTTGCTTAAACTATTCAGATTGGCCATCTATAATAATTAAATTCATTAACTCGCCTTTCAATGCATTTTGCCTTTGAAGACACAGAGTTTTTTTTTAACTAAAAATATACATGGACAAGCTTGAACTATTTGTTTGTGACTTTACAAGTACTCCCTGATTACCTGTAAAATAAATTGAGAGATGTTGCAAACTATACTTTCTAAAGAATTAGATGACGGAGATCCATACAGAGAAAATAAAGATGGAGAAATGAAGAACAAACCACACATAACCTATTTTGAAGATCTATTATATCCAAGTGTTGTGCTATTGATCGAGCATGGACATGAACACACACACACACACACACACACACACATGCACGCACGCACACATGCGTGCACGCACACACACAAATCATTACACTACGTAATACTATTTGACAGTAAGCAGAAGTCATATTCAAATTTTAATTTAAGAATATAAATATACTTGTGATAATAAAACAGTGTTCTTTTAAATTTTAGAGTATCACACATACTTCCCCAAGGATTTGAAAACAAAATGATTACAAACAGCTTACTAAAAATAAAATTCCATAGTCTATTGCCATTCACTGCTAACCACAACTGCTAACATCGTGTTTGCTTGTGTGGCTGAACTTTTGGTTTTGATACAAGTTTAGGAAAATCTTGAGTAGGAGGAGTTGGTAAAGGCCCTCGTCCAGAAACAAATTTGGAAACTCTGAGGAGAAATCAGTTTTAAAAAAGAAGAATTTTATGTTGCCCAAATAGGAAGATGTTTAATCAAGAATGGGTTGCCTAGGCTAGACACAGCATAAGGGGCAAAGTACACAGAAAGAAGAAAATGACAGGCGTACATAACTGCCCAAAGGTAGTTCTGAATTTCCATATATCCTACGCCCCCAAAATGTCATAGATGTAAGTGGGAAGCAAAATGTGATTGAAAGCATTGTTATTCAAGCTCTGGGGTAGCCAATAGCTGCAAGTGGGTTGGCTATGACTGAAGGACCTCAGACTGGCTCAGAAAAAAATCTTATTTTATGTGACACTGTTGTTTAACCAGGAAAATAATGAACAGTAAAGCAAGTAGCAGTGCTATAAAAATATATCACTCATAGACTTTTAGCTCCAGCGCTGGCATTCCCAAAGGATACCATGGGTTATTTGTAGAGCAAAGTGGAAATCTGTATTGCAACACCTGGAAGACTTATTGACATTTATTGTGTGAGAAAATCAATGTGAGATGTACAACCCACTACACTCCTGATAAAACACAGCATAGTTCTCTTAATTCCTTTTCTAATTACTGAGAAAAAGTACCTACACCCAAAGTTAAAGTTGGAAAAGTTTATTTGGCTCACAGTTTATAGCGATTTCAGTCCATAATTGGTTGGCTCTAAGACTGAGTGGTTATGCAGAGAGAAATCACAGAGAACGGTTCACGATACCCGTGAGATAGCAAAAACACTAAGGGAGGAAACAAGACTATTTGTTTCCCTTACATTGTGTGCAGGCTTCCAGCCCGAGGGCTGGTGTAGCACTCACACCCTTCATCCCAGCAAGACTATGTTAAACCAATCAATGGACTGATATGCTAATCACATGCCCTTAATTCCAGCATCACACACTATAGATTCAGCCACCTGCAAGTATGTCCCATGACTATGTGAAGCTTTGGGGGACATCTAGACACAAACTGTAATAATAGCTGCTAGGAGGTTTTTACCTGTGTAATGCTAGGTATCACAGAAGACTTCATAGACAAACACTAAGTACAGCATAAGTGAACCAAAAGAAGACAGACTGCCAGTGGTGAATATTGTGGATGTAGGAGGCTGAGGAGATGGATCAATAGAATAAGCACTTGCCTGGTAAGCTCAAAGGCCTCAGTTTCCACCAAAACAAACAAACAAACAAAGAAAAACCCAAAACATTGTGTATGTATATAATGGTGTGCAAAAGTATAAAAATTTTGTCTGATAGAAAACATCATGAATGAGGAGAATATAGCCATTGTTTTGTTAAAGCCAAAAGAAGATGTAATGAGCTTATCAGAAAAATGAAAAGAGACAGATGGCCTGCCTTGGGTATTCATGGTGACAAGAGTCAACAGGAATAAGTCTGAGTTCTAAATTAATTTGAACATGGAAAATTTCTTATTCTAATTACTACAGATATGGTTTCTGAGGGTTAGATGTAGAAGATGTAAAATTTGTCATGAATTATGATTACTTAACTCCACAGAGGGTTATATTCATCTAACTGGAAGACTTGTTCACAGTGTTAAGATGGGCATAGCACACACTTTTTTTACACCTCATAAAATAAAGCAAGTAAAGGACCTTATCCTTGCTTCATAAAGCTAATCAAGCAATGAATCCCATGATGTTTCCAGACAGAGATGGGACAAGATAAACATAAAGGATGAATATTTGTACCATTATTTATATAAAATATATAGATTTAACACCTACACATGGGTTTAATGATTAAATGATTGCAATGCTCCTTAGATAAAATTACTAACATACTCAACTAGTTTCCCCCTTTTCAGTGACTTGGAGATAGCTCAGTAGAATAAGTGCTTCCCTGGAAAGCGCAAGGGCCTGAGTTCAATCCCTGGTTCCACCAAAAAGAAAAGAAAAAGAAAAAAAATGACTCGGACATGCATAAGACTAAGTGTTTTAAAGTTATCAAAATTATGAGAGCTTGCTCATCCCCTTGAGAGATATACTGCAAGGCAAAATCTCAAAATGGTGCTGTATCACATTGCAAATTACACCTGGGTATTTTGAAAGTCATTTTGTATTGGTTAATCTATAGACCAATTTTAGGGTTGATAATTCAGCAGAGATGAAAATCCTAAGGATGTCACACCGTTATGTGGAACTAATATTCTAGATAATCATACAGTAGAAACAGGCAGATATGTATATCTTCTTTAGCACAGCTGCACCTAGTTAATTATTATTTGGAACACATGACAAAAGCAGAAATAAAGGCATTATACTTCAACTTTTGATATTTAACTTAGATATATCTTTATAAAACAACTGCATGTATATTAGAATGCATTTTTTCACAAAAGTATACTTATAGCATTTTACACTACAAAAATTCAATGGAGCACTTGGCCTTCCAATGAAAAGCAGTGAATGAATAAGTGGGAAAAGAAATCCAGTTTATAAATTTGATGTATTATAAAATTTAAATACACACATTTTAAGAGTAGAAATATACATCTACTATTAAACATTAACATTCTTCCAAATAAGAGAGTTTTCAAAATAAAACATGCAAATGAAAATGATAAGTTGAGTGTAAATACTGAATCTATTTCAGTTATAAACAGATCAATAATATAGTAAAACCTTGGTTCATGACTGCTTGTGCTCAGGGTCAATTCAGTTTGCCAACACATGCTTTAGACAAATATCTTACTTCTGTTTCTAAACTCTTCATCAGAGGATGAATATGAATGTGGCCATCCTTCCTGCACTACCAAGAATGCCACCATCTTCCCCAGAATTGTGCAACTAATTAAGGTTGTGAAGTGAGGTACCACTGTACTATCAAATAGTTGGAACTGTTAACGGAAAACAAAATGTAAAGATTTTCATCCTTGACAGCATAAATAACAAAAATAAATACACATTAGCAATCAGGCTTTGAGGTTAAGGGAGAATGTAGGAACAATGCTATTTTTAACATGAAGTGAGGATTTAGTGGGAATTTATTAAATTCGAATTGATACCAAAGAGAGCAGAATGCGTCTAAGCTCTCAAAACTCATAAGAGTTTTTCAGAGCACAATAAAGTTGTTTGTTAACTAATACCGATTACAAAGACACACACAGAGGAATAGTAATTCATTTTATACACTTAATTTGTTTTATGATTTGGGAGAACATGGCTATATTTGAGTGGGGAAGATGACCTTGGTCATGTTTGTCACCAGATGTGGAGTTTGCAAACAGAAGCAAAATTTTGCCAAATATATTTATTTGAAAACTGAATTGTTATAAGGACTGAATTTATACATATATATGTATATATGCACATATATATGAATTTATATATACATATACGTTGTTAGGAACTGAATTTATACATATATATATATATATGTATATATATAGTTATATTCTAGTACAGGGTCTATAGGGTCTCACTACACAGATCAGACTCATAATGATTCTCTTGTTTTCAGCCTACCAAGCATGCACGGCATGCCAGGGATAGAACTGAGATCCCGGGCATTGTGTCTGCCTAAGAAGATGCTTTAATCAGCTTAGCTATCTGGATGGCCCTTACATATTGTATTTTGGCTGGGGAGATAGCTTGGTAGCATAAGCACCTGCCTGGTAAGCACAAGGTATTGCATCAAGGTATTGCACAAGGTATTGTGTTCAATCCCCGGTATTGCATGCTACGCTGGCCCTGAAACCAGGAGTGGTTGTGTATGCCTGGAATCCCAGAGTTGGGGAGGCTGAGACAGGAGGACAGTATGAGGTTGAACTGTGCAGTGAGACTGCATATCAAATAAAATTTTAAAAGCATAAATAAAATATCGTACTCCTTATATTCCATGTTGATTAAAATTTTATAGTAGAATATATCAGAAACTATTGGGAATACTGATTTTTGTGAAGAGTTGTTTGATTAGGGTACCTGGGCATAAGGAGGCTGTTCATGATCTTTTCACTGATAATTTAATTTTGAAATGTGTGAATTTCCCAGTAATTAAAAAAGGAAATCTAGTTAAAAATATTTTAGTAATTTGCTTCATATTAGAGTAGCTTAGGCATTAGATCTAGGAAAAGGCAGTCAGGGTAGCATAAAGATAAACTTTTATATTTAAGAATAGAAATGAAAAATTAAAAAGTCACAAGAACTAAAGATAAAAGGTTAGTGAAAATGCAGAGACAAGGGCCTTCTCTGCCAAGAAGGATCTTATGCACATGCTAAGATATTTGATCACTCCTCCTTACCTCTAAATTTTAGAAATGTTAAAAATGCAAAATAACCAAGTTTGTTTTCTTTAAAAATCAAGCCCTGCCCCCACACCTTACATAAGAGCAGGACCAAGACCATGGTTTGAACTTCCCTTTGGAATCCCCTCCTTGATGTTCAAAATCAAGTAGCTATTTTTCTTTCCCATAACTACTCTCTTGATTTCCTCCTTTAGGTTCATGTTTTCATTCTTTAACTTCATGAAGCCATGAACTTGTTTTGTGCAGAATTACCTGTTTGAACCTGACAACAAAGATGCTAATGTAAAGCTGGTGAAATTCAAGGTCTACTTTGGCTCTGAAGATTGAATGGCTCCAGTCATATGTGTTTCATTCAGCACAAAGCTCTTAGCAAACCACATAAAAATACATTTTTAGGGCTTTTCTAAATGTTGGGGGGAATTTTCTATAGTCCAAATCAGAACTCATGTTTTAGCTCATATGCTTAAGGAGCATTCTTAGGTTTTGCTTGTATGTGTAGAAATAAAATTCTTATGTAAATGGGAAAAAAGAAAAGAATCTATAAAAAACATATCTTATATATCTCAGAATAGCTTTGTATTTGTACTTAAAATTATTTTAAGTATATTTTGCAAAATTTACAAGACCAAGTGCAGATTTACAAAATATAAAAGAATCACTGATCATGCCAATAAATGCTACATTAAAAATATTTTTTGATTTATAGATATTTCCTGTACATTTTTAAGAGTAAAGATGACAGATTTACAAAGCAGTATTTTGGGACTCATGATATTTTGATTGAGATTATATGTCCTTTTCTTTATTTTAGTTTCAACTTCTGATTTATAAATCCTAACTGACTCTTTCTCTGCTGCTAGTTCTGTCTTTTGAAGTTCATGTTTTGTAATGAGTTCCACAAGAGGTTATGCAATTTACTTTCCTTGTCTTTTTCTAAAGCTAAAATTCTGAGCCAACACAGAACACCTTTTCCTTCTGTTTAGTGGCCAAGTGTAAGCTGTCTAAATCAGTGGCGTATTCATTTCACAGCTTGAGTAGGTTAGTTTTCTCCATAGAACCCATGGGATAAGAGGATCAGCTTCCCATTATTAGAAAAATATTTCTGCAAAAATCTAGCAAAGTAATTCCAGAATTGGTATTTGCTCATACTACTCATTATCTGAGACTTCTGGTTTAGTGATAAACCAGTACTCCCTGACGAGATTAAGACAGAAGTGTGCTCCTGGCAGTTTCAACGAAGCACCAATAAAAAGCCAGCACAATTTCTAAAAATGATTAACTCCTGACTCCAGTTCAAGTTCTAATTCAGCAACATTTCCCTCTCTCAGCAACTCCTGCTCCAGCAGGCTTCAGTAATTAAAGTTTTGTTTAAATACTGAAATAGCAGTGTTTCAAAGGTGGGGAAATGGTCTCTTTTGGTAACACTTTAATAAAAGAAATCATGGATTAAGAGCTTTCTCTTGTTTAACTCCCTTGAATTTAGTAAAATATAATTTCATAAGAAATTCCATGAGAAAAATGTTGTACTGTAATAAAATCAGAGCATAGTAATAAAGAATAATTTAAACTTGTTACACAATCAGAGTTTTCAGTGACTCATTCTCTAAAATTAGGACAAATATATTTTAAAATATTAAACATTAATAAAGGCTAAGTATACATAATTTAATTTTCTTTTTTAGTGTATATATGTATAATTTTTATTTTTTATATATTTAGTACAGGGCCTACAGGTTCTCACTGCACAGATCAGACTCCTAGTGATCCTCCTGTCTTAAGCCTCCCAAGCTCTGGGATTACAGGTGCGCACCACCATGCCCAGTCTCAGTCATCCTCTCAGGGCATCCCAGGAGTGGGGCTGGCACAGCATATGGTTCCGGGAATTGAACCCTGGTCCCTGTGCTTTGCCTAAGCAGGTGCTTTAGTCTGCTGAGCTATCTGGCCAGCCCTCTCATACTTTAATTTTATTAACAATTGTTTCCTAAGTAATTTTAAAATAATTTGGCTAATATTTCTAGCAAACTCCAAACTAGTGGTATTTTCAAAAATAGTTTGTAACACTGAGACACAAATTCCCAGGGATGAGTTCACCTAGGATTCCTAGTGATAAACTTCTTTAGAGACACAGAGCAAAAAAATTAAAGGAGCTAATGATTCATTCACAATGCAATCCAAACATGCAATGGATACACCTTTAATCATCTCAATATATGACAAGAGAGAGCGTATGTGAACATTATTTTGTCACATCCCTTCAGGTCTCAAATTATCATTGATGAAAGACAATGAATGCTACCAACTTCCATAGCAAAAGCACTGCATTGAATTCATACAAATAAGACTATAACTGAGAAAATCACTAACATTTTCATCAGTAATGAAGGTTAGTTGTGTATCACAACTTCAGATTCATCCAGAAAAAGTATTTTAATTCAAAAATACCAAAAAATATTTAACATTTTTGCAGCAATCCATGGAATGCATACAATGAAGGGAACAAGTCTGATTCTTTTGTCACATCCTCAGGAAAAACTTCAAATTTACAAATATTATGTCATAAGCAATATTAGAAATTTCTTAAATTTAAAACAAAATGTTGGCCCAGGATGACAGCTCAGTGGAATAAGTTCTTTCCTGGCAAGCACAAGGTCCTGAGTTCAATCCATGGTACCACAAAAAAAGATCCATGGTACCACCAAAGGAAAAAAAAAAGTTTGTTTCAATAAATAAATTAATAAATAAAATAAAAGACTGGGCCTGGTGGCACGCGCCTGCAATCTCAGCTCATGGGAGGCTGTAAACAGGTGTATCACTATGAGTCTGATCTAGTAATGAGACCCCAAACACCTTGTAGAAACTTCCCTAAAATTCAAAAAATAAAATAAAATAAAACAAAATGTCACTTTTGAGAAATACACTTAAAACAATCTTCCATTGTTTAGGATTTAATTTTTTAACACATCTAGAGGTCACTGGTTGCTCCTAAGAATAATCTGGCTTACATATGTTCTAGGAATATTCAGAATTATTCTTTAATTGTATTAAAATTATTGTTCGAGCTATGAGATAATATTTCCTTTGAGCTAAATTTTTGAAAATAGGGTAACTAACATTTTTAACAGTCTTCATGTAGATTGTACTTTTAAAATAAAAAAGCATACAAAGAATCATAAGTTGTCAAAATCCAATATGTATGGAATTTTCAAAGTGCCATAGGTTAAAAATAATGAGATATTCCCAAATTATTCCATTTAAACATAACTTACATGTTTTCAATGTAGTTCTGTAAATTCCTGTTAATGGAAAACTATTCAATAAAATCAAATTTAATGTGTTTTTAATTTTGATTAAAATATAAAAATAACCTTAAATCGATTTAAGGTAGTTTAATTATTGAGCTTTCATGAAGTCAATTGATAAAGTTCCTACTTTACTTTAAAATGGTTTCTGTCCAGGGCTGCAAGATTGGACTCTGGGCCTACACCATGGAATCAGGCTACTTAGCTGAAATGTCCACTTTATCGCTTCTGGAGGTCTAATTTGAGCAAGTTACTTTTCAGCTATCCATCCTTCTTCATCTGTAAAATGAGGAAGATACTACAGAGATAATTCATGAAAGTGTAAGTAGGAAATAAATTGATATAAAATGAATAAGGCCTGAGATGAACAAGGTCTATGTGTCTGTTATTATATCCCATTTTTATACTATTGATTGTAAAATATTACTCAAGCCCTGAAATGGGTGTTTTAAACAAAAGATTGGGTCAAAACAATCAAATGGTTAATATTTTTTGTTGTATTGCTTGGGAAATTATTAACACATGATCTATTGCCATTAATCAGGAATCTTTAAAATGTTTCTCCTTTGTTGGTGCCTCTAGAGTCATTTCAAAGCCAAATAAGCAAATTCATCTTATGCTATACATGCTATACACTGTGCTTTTCAATTTGGTCATTCAATATATAGTTATCAAACTTGGCCTTACCATACTATGTCAAAAATAGTTTAAAACTTCAAATATATACAAGCAGGTATGACAGTAAATAATTTGTGATTATAATCTAATTTTTTAACACATTAAGAAGGTTTTCATAGTCAATAACTGGGACGTTCTAAAGGATATAAAGAAAGTGTTAGAGGTAATTTCCACTAAGAGAGCACAAAAGCTTTTGTACCTTGACACATTATCATAAATGGCTAATGTATGTATGGGAGTATAACATTTCTGAATGTTATATATCATGGTATTTTGGTTCAAATAAACTTTTCCATGAATTCAAAGTCATTAATATCATTAATTTATATGAAAATCAAAACAATAAAACACAAAGTAGCTTATTGTTTAAGCTATACTTTTTACGCTTGTGTAAATTTATGGGGAATTAAAAGAGCATATGGGAAAATAAAAATACATCATAGGTTTTGACATTAATAAATCATAATAATATGTTCTCTTTGCTTGGCTTATTCTTGATTTGTTCTCTTTGATTTGTTCTTTATTGCTTAAATGGGATAACATCAACCAAAAATGATGGATATTAAAATCTATGACATAATTCGTGCTCTATAATAAATGCTTAATAATCACTTTCTAACAAATGTTGATTAGTAAGTCACAAAATTTGCATCTGCAAAAGGAATATAAAAATCAGCGTATTTTTAAATTTTTTTAGTGTATTTTTTTTATTGCTGTCAAGTGTTTCTAGCTATTCATTATACCCAACAGAAAACTGATAGTTTTTTTCAAAGCAAATATATACATATATATTTTTTTTTTCTAATAGTACTGGCATTATTACTATCAAGGAAAAAGCCTAGTGAAGATAAATTACTTGTACAGGGAACAGCGATCATGAAAAGAGGCAGAAATCTTCCTAAGATTCAGATGCAGAAACAGTGTTTACTGGCATGAATGACACGGAATATAAGTTTCTTTCCTTCCCTGAATGTTTCTTTGTACTATATTTTTGCTGATATTTATTCTGTGGTCACTTTAGCAAGACTAAACTCATTTGCATATGGTGTGACTGCAGTTTTCAGACAGTCTTAGTTTTGTTCTTGAGAAATGAAAACCTCTGAAATGGCAGTAAAAGCCAAATGCAATATAGAGTTAAAAATAATGCTATTTTAGGGTTATCATAACATAGCAAACAATATCTAATAAAAAAGATCTGTGGTCATAGCCTGAAACCTAGCAAATGCCCCAATGGTTCTCCTTTGGATAGTTATATAGGACAAACGTAAGGAATATTATGACATTTTAGTAGCTCTAGCAGATACAAAAGTTCATTGTCAAGGCAGTAAAATGACTACAGTAATCATTTTTCTCCATCTCTCTGAGTAATTGTTAGAATAGTAAACTTCAACAAGAGTCCACATACTAGCCTAATGAAATGGTCCTCATGAAGAAAAAGCACAGTGATTCTCAGCTGCTGAGAGAGCACGTAGTATTAAGCCAATATTATGACTACACCCCATCAGCACTGCTATGATGAGTGTATGTTCCACTCTGGGACTGGACAGTCTCGTCGGCAGGGAATGCCAAGTGAATTAGTTAAAGTATAAATGAGCTGCATTGGTACGAATCATTTTTAAATAGAAATCATGGTGGATCTTAATGATATCAAAACCAATAAATGCCAAACTTCAAGTAGACACTTTGAATGTCCTGTCAGAAAAGACTCTCAGGTAGAAGAAAAAAATGCACTTCCATCTAACATCATGTTATTGTGATAGAAGCAAAGAGAAAAGACAAAAGAGAGGAGGGAAGGGAAAGACAGGAGAGAGAGAGTGACAGAAAGACAGAGACAGACAGAAAGACAGAGACAGACAGAAACAGAGACATGGGGGCTGGAGAGATACTCAGCTGTCTAAAGCACCTCTTAGGCAAGCTCAGGTAGGAGCAGGTGAGGGACCCTGGTTCAATCCTCAGCACCACATGCTGTGGCAGTTCTGCCCTCAGGGTAGGCTGAGCCAGCCCCCAAAAAAGAAGAGTAAACAGAGACAAAGACAGAGACAGAGATAGGGACTAAGATTATGTACTCAAGGATAATAGCGAATCTCAAGGATTAATGAAAAATAAGTTGTATATTTTCTAACATTTTCTTAAGTGTCTTGTTGGCTGCCAAATCTGATAGTATTTACAGAAGAATTGTGATTGGGATCTTCATGGCTTACTCTCTCTAGGTCAGCATCAATAAATGCAATACTTTAAGAAACAAAGAGAATAATACTACAGCAACAAAATGAAATCTATCATGGAATGTCCACAGCATTCTTCTTTCTAATTTTCAAATCTCAGTATATAATAAACCAGTGTTCAAAAAGGACAATATTTTTAAAATTTTCCAATGTATGAAAATTTAGACCTTCACTCATATTTTAATCTTTTGAAATATCTGATGGACAGCAATGTTGCAGTGTAAGGGATATAAACTTGAGAACTTAGTCAGGTTGATCCTTTAGGAGCTCCTTATTTTGTCTATTACCAGCATGGGCTTACATTCTATACTTTTTACATAAAAAGGGGTCATTTGAAAGATTGAAACTTAGTGTATTTACTACATCACACCATGTTTGTTTGCCAAAAAATAGACACTATATACTGCCTGCATGAAATTTAAAGATGGCCATGCTAAGGATAACCAGATAAATTAACTCAAATAATTAGATTATGTATCAGTATACCTAAGACAATGGTTCTATTTCAACTTTAATTTTGTAAAGTTATCTACAAACAGTGTCTATTTCTATTAAAATGTAATAATATAAAGAATGGTAATCTACACTACAAAGGTGCTAAAGCTTGCAGATGTAAGTTGAAATCAATGCTTAAGATGTCTTTTTTACCAGAAGTAATATTTCTATGATGGTACGACTATGCTTCAGGGAGTAATTCTGCTATCTACAGAGCAAGACAAAGAGTAAAACAGAATTTGAACTTTCTTTTGTAAGTTTATGATACAGAATATTAGTAGTTTTCATTTAATTTCAAAATAGGATATTTTTTGTTAGGTTTTTAACTGGACATGTCCAAGTTCTAAGAATAGAACTTTTTAATAAAGACATTTAAAATAAGTTGTACAGCCTGTTTAGAAAAACAATTTAAACAGTGATAAAACAAAAACAAATTTCCACGTTCAAAACATCTCCATGTTCTAGCACTTAAAATAAATATTTGAGGAAATATTTGGTATCTAGAAAGAATAAATCTAGGAACCTGTATTTTCATCTTCACTTTGTCCCTTTACTCTGAACTTCATCTTCTTATCCAAGAAATCATGGAAGATACCCCAGATGATCTTCAGGATCCACTTCAGCCTAAAACTCTGATACTCTGATTAATGCCACATATATGTAAAGATTTTTCTGAAACATGTAACTACCATAGGAGACAATCTTCCTCTTTTTGTTGTTGTTGTTGTTGTTGTTGTTGTTATTTTTTTCTTTGACACAGGATCTTTTCACATAGCTTGGGGTGGCCTTGGACCACTATGTAGCCCAGGCTGGTCTGAAATGCACTACAGTAATCCTCGTGCCTTGGCCTCCGGGGCTGGGACTACAGGTGTGCACTGTGGCATCAGGCAGAAGGCAGCCTTGAACTGTGGAAAGGCCTTCAATTCAAGAGGTCTGATGTATATAATTGGTACCTCTTTCTTTTTTTCTTTTTTTTCCCCATAACTTCATTGATAAATAGCAATGAGACAGTTTCAAATCAAATAGGAAGGACAGTTTCAACAATCAACACATTGCATACATTCTTCCCAGTGGTCAATGGCCGTGCAAGATGCAGACATGACATCCCACCTACAAAAATCATCAGAACAAATCACTCTATTCACCAAGAGAATGTAACTATATATCTATCCCAACCAAATTGAATACACAGATATGAAATGGACATTCATCTGTATCCCCTTTTTTTGTTAAGTTCCATTATTTGAATATTATAGGTGT
>NDGN011208877.1:0-10538 GCA_002564285.1 Tympanoctomys barrerae
AAGTACATCACGGGTTGTAATGCACTGTCCAGGGGCTGGCTCTTCCCAAGTGTCTGTGCCTGAGACATGATCACAGCTGGTCGGAGCCTGTGAGCGATGGCCTTCCTCCTCTGTTACTCCTCTCTTCCTCTACCTCCTAGGCTTCCCCCAGGTCCCTTTGGGCTAACATAGCTAATACAGGGGTCAGAAATGTGTGCTGACCTATACAAGAAAAACGTGCATCCTGTCCACACCTCCTTCATCAGCGAGTGCCTGCACTGTGCTGTATAGACTGAGAACTTCCACATGAATTGCATTATTCACTCTCCCCCTTTCTTAAAAGGTCCCCCCTTTTCATTTTATCATTAGGTAGTAATTAGTATTCAGGGGAAATTGGTCTTAATATATTAAAATTGGTTAAGTGCATTTAGACCTGTACCACAGCCAGTGTCTTATTGGAAAATGTAATTGGGGACTCTGTGTATGTAATTAATTGAATTACAATTAAGAACTTTCATTAAGCGATACACTGGTACATTAGAGGAGTAAGGAAACATGTTTGACGAGCCACAAACCCTGTCTGGGCTCTAAGTGAAGGCAGGGAAATTTGCATTCCTCCAGAAGGCTCCTGGCCCCAGACTCTGCCCTGCAGCCCTGTCTAATGGTTTGGTGATCCATCAGGTAACATTTCTGCAGTGACAGGATGGGAGGTGGGATTCTGCCAGCGTTTGTGCCCCAGTCCATGACTGCAGAGTCAGGGAGAGGCACACCTCAGTATTGATCAGATATTACAGCTCTTAGGTATTTTGCCATATAAATTGTCAAAAGTACCATGTTCCTCAGAAGACCATATATTTTTTCCTATACTCTAAACAGGAACAAAATCACACTGGAGGAAGAGCAAGTGACTACAGAGCAAACCTATAATGAACCATTGGCCTGGCCTCTTAAAGGGTCAACTCCATCCTCTAAAGGGGATTTGGATTCACGTTGGGCTCCCTAAACACTGACATTGTTACCATGCTGAGGGCCAAGCACTGTGTTGGTACTCGAGGGGGAGAAAACCATAAACCCACAGTTGTAGTGGTGCCACAGAGACAGAGTGGGTAACTGGGGCCCAGAGCTGGTAAGAGTAGTGAATGAAGCCCTCCTTGAGGACGGAAGGACAGAGTGAAAGAATTAGAGAAGAATATTTCAAGCCAGGGGACTGCTCGTTGGAAAGGTGCCCGGCACACACTGGGATGAATGGACTACAGCAAAATGAGCATAGGGCAGGAGTGGTGCTGAAGGATGTGCGTGAGGGACCAGAGGGCCTAGCATGCAGGGTCTCAGAGGGCCCTGTCCATAATCGACTCTTCTTAGAAACCCTACAAACCTGAAACTGTTGCCTTCTGATCACTTCATAAAGCAAGATTACCTTGATTTATTGAGGGAGGTCTGCAATCTCCATGTGGAAAGTCCCCCAGCCTAGCTGGCTCTGGCTCCAAGAGTTTAATCAATTAAGCACAGTGACAGCAAGGATCCCTGCCCTAGTTGTAGCCTGGCAGGTTCTAGTGAAGGATATATCCTGCTGTGTGATCCTGATGGCGTTAAAGAGATTACTGCGGACGAGTGTGTGTGTTATAGTATATCACCTATTGATCGTTTTTAGAGACCAGCAAAAATGACTAGTAGCTGAAGGGAAGTGTTTAATAGAAGAGAAGCTTTGGGCTTATGAGACTTTGGGGATTTAAATGGCCTCTGGAAAAAAAGTGTGATAGATACAGAGCTGAGAAAGAGTTTTTCTCTGTGACTCATTTATGTATCCAGCTTTGAGTCTTAGTGAAAGAGTGAGACAGTTAGGCTTTATCCTGATTTCTTTGTTCTGAAGGCCAGACATGATTGTGTTCTTAGATACTATTAATGGCCATGAGGTTATACATGCCCAACCCTTTAAAGGAACACTTACCAAAGGAGGTTCTGTGGGGTTAAGGGCACAGTTTTAGAATTACAGAGACCTGGATTCAGTTCCTGGCTTCTGTTTGTACTGGTTAGGTACTTTGGTGACATCTTAAGCATGGTTTTTTTTCTCGCTTGTGCAGTGTACTGTCCAGCTGGAAAAATGCACTGCAGACATGATGTTCTAGCTGATGTTGAGGCAGAAGCCCTGCCCGCAGTGCACTCAGTCTGTGGAGGAGCCTGAATGGTGTGTTCAGGCCTGTTAGCCAAAGTTAATATAAGAGATGGTACATAAACCTCAGGTACTTTGTTGGGTAACATAAAACTTCATTGCATCCAAGTTTACAGTTGTACCAAACTTCATTTATCCACTGGCAATATTTATTGACCATCCACTGTGTGCTGGATGGTATGCAATGGGAGGTAGAATATTCCTGCCTTCAAGGAGCATCTAGTCCACACTAAAACTACAGATACTTCCACAGAGGGCTGCAGGTTCCTGCTGCAGTGTCAGGGAAGGCTCCATTTGGACTAGACCTTGAAGTATATACATTTGTAGCTATGGAAAGGATGTTCTGGCTAGGTAATGTAACCTGAGTGAAGTCCGGCGTGGCTGAAGCAGTGGCTTCTGGGGGGTCTGGGCAGGAGGAGACCTTTGGGACAGGCAGAGTGAAGGAGGAGATGGACCATTGTTCTTCTGCACCTCTTCCTTGCACAACAGCACTGTCCGTGTGTCTGAGTTGGACACCAGCACCACGCTGGAGAACTGCTTCCCCGCCTGGCCGGCATACTTTCCACTGTGCCCCTTCATGCACCGCTCCAGCCAAGGCAAGCACCCTGCAGACTGCTCTCCCTCCCTGCGCTTCATGCTGCCCCGCACTGTCCATTCCTCTGGCTTGCCCAGCCCGGCCCCTCAATTCAGAATCCACCTGCACCTGAGTTCCTGACACAGAACAGCGCCTGCCATGTGGTAGGTGCTAGGGAACTACTTCCCAACTGAAGGACACTCGACGGGGTGCTGTGGGGTTGTGGGCGATGTAAGAAAGGACCACTGATCTTCCAGTTCGGCTCTAGAGTTGGCATAGAGCATTTTAGAAAAGTTGCTAACTTATACAGATGAGTGCTTTTTTAGACTTGGTCTGAGACTCATTAAAGCATAAAATGAATTTTACAGTTCCATGCCATTTCCATCTATGAACACAGGAAATCTGCCAATAGCAGATGAGTTCATCTGAGCTTTGATTTAGCTGTGAGCAGTATTTGATGTAATTAGCCTTGGTCTCCTTGCTGACAGCAAACCTGTTCCTCTTAAGAGTGTGTGCATAAGCTTTCCAGCTCTGTTTGTTGTCAGTTACACAGCTGTAACTGCGCTTTTTGTGTCCCACGTGGGTGTTTACGTGGACATCAAGGGACTATGAAAATAAGGCATAACGACCAATCAGATCAGCAGTTCTCAAACTTCTTGATGTCAGGGCTTCTTTATACCCTTAAAAGTTCCTGAAGTAGAAGTGTAGCTCGGGTAGAGCATGTGCAAGGCCCTGGGTTCAATCCCCAGTGCTAATAAAGAAAAGGAAATTATGGAGGATAACAGTGAACTTTTATTTATTGGACTATAAAAAATTAAAATTGAGAAATTTATTAATGCTTCATAATTAAAAGATTTTATGAAAATTGCATGTTTTTTTAATGAGGAAAGCAGCACTATTTTGTTTTTGTAGATTCCTATAAATGTCTAATTATAAGACACCTAGATATTTACATCTGCTTCTGGCTTTGGTCTGTGACAATACATTGTTTGGTTGAAGTATTTAAAACTGTTCCTAATACAAATATGCCCATTGCTCCCTGTACCTTTCCTGCCCTCGCCTGTCTCTGGTGAAAAATGGACAAACCTGGCCACAGCTTTGCTCCTTGCTTCCCGCTTCTTACTCCAGTGTGTGGAGCTGCTTTCTCAGGTTCTCTGCTTGTCCCTCCCTCTTATGCATTGCAAATATGTGCGCTCTTTCTCCCAGAGCCTTGTTGTCAGTCCGTTTAGGTTCTGGTACTCAAGTCACTATTAGGCCCCACCCCAAAATTTGATCTATCACAATACTGTGAGTTATTGCAGCTCCCGAGTTTTGACACGACACATTATGGTAATCCATGGCACATAGAGACATTAACACTCCCGACTTTGACAAAATACATTGTGAAGTCTTTGAAGGCACCATTACAATTTATCTTGTCATTCAAGAGGAGACCCAGTTCAGTGTTAATGTAGATGAACACAGTATGGCTTTTGTTTCATTTAATTGCTTGTGACCTTTTTAATTGCTAATTTAACAAAATACCAAAGGGTTATATTTCAATTAAATTAATGGTCTAGAGAGTGAGGGGTTTTCTGTATGTTTATTTTTAAGGCATTCTGGCTTTCTCTGCTTTTCACTTTGAGAAGATAAAAATGTCTTCTCATGAATAGAACTAGACGTTTTAGCTTGAAGTTCATAGTACAGTAATAATTTTAATATGATAATGGTGCAGTACCAAGCATCTTTCATGTGTGGCTGGGTTCACCCTTTTTCAGAAGCATACAAACAGTGAAAGTATATACAAGTCATAGAACTTTTCTGGTTCAAAAGCATGCTTTTGATGTAATGCTTTGCTTTAAGTATTTGTTTTTAGATAAAGTGCCTCTTGCATGCACCATTTGTTGGGTACTTCTCCCTGCCATGTACTGTTTTGTTTGTATTTGATGGCTTGTTTGTAAGCTCCTGAGCATCAGGATCCCTGCCCTGGCCTCACCAGTGCCCTCCCCTGTCTAGTAGCTGGCATAGGGAGACAAGACTGAAAGTTACATGAACAAGAGACATGCTACTCCAGGCAGTTGTACCCCTGGGCCTACTTCAGGAAATGGCCCTGGACCTCCAAGGCCAGCAGTGTTTCATTTAACAGATAACCGCCTTTGGAGTGGGCAGCGTAAGCTAGAGGCTAGAGGACTGTTCTTCCCTACTCCCCCAGGTGCTGTTGCCCTTCTGATCATAAAAGCGGACACGCCCCTTGTCAGTGGAGCAAGGCTCGGAACTCACCCGACTATCAGGGGGACTTAAATCCTCAAATGGGATATGAATTTACACTGGCAGAGAGTAGAAGGTCAATGCATGAAGCATTAGTGTGTTGAGCCAGCTCCAGCTATATAAGTCTTGAACAAAATTAATACAAGGAAATTGACAGGCCTTGCTGGTTATTCCATAGCTTTAAGACCTCTACTAAAATCCTATCATCTCATCTGCCCATTATTAACATTTCAGCAAAATATAAAGTTTTCATTAATCTCCCACAGCAAATTTAGGAGTGAAAACTGGCACTTGTTTGAGCTTTTAGGACTACATTAGCTGGTGTATTAAACAAAATATGTCATTCTTCAGTAGCTTCTGTAAGAAGCTAAATCAATTTCCAGCCATATTTATGCACCACTTTATCTAAAAGCATCTGAATTATCATTTACAGCTAAGATGCTTTATTAGCAGCTAGCATTGAAATTGCTCAGTAAAAAATTATATGTCACGTTACAGTAATTTTTAAATTGGTTTTAATCCAACATCATAAAATGTAAAAATCTTAAGTGTGGATTTTTTTTGTAGTAATTGGCATTTTAGCATAATGAACTGTTACCTTTTTCCAAATCAAATACCTGCAATATTTAAGAAAAATACTAATTAATAAAACAGAAGTCTGGAGCTCATAGCTAAGCTATATCTGATAATGGCGTTATTCCAGAAAAGATGACTTTAACCGACTTATAAAACATTAAGAGATTTTAATATTTTACTAAAATTCCCTATAATTTTCATATATAAAAATTCTCTTAACACAGAAGTAAACATTTTGGGAGTTACATTTCAGTAAAAATACAGGTTGGAGAAAGTGAGTGATTGTTCTAAATTCTAACTTCCTCACCAGCCTCTTCCTACAGATGTTACTCAGACGACAGGGGTGACTGTGATCATGGCATCTCTGCCCCAAATCACACATGTTGCCAAAAAGGAAACGGATTTACCAGTGGCCTTTTTCGGCATGGAGCACAACCTCACTGTGTCCCAGCAGTGTGATGTTGCTTAAGTCACTCAGCTTCCCTGATTCTCACCATCCTGTGGAGATGACACCTCCTGTCCTCCCAGTACACCTTGTTGAGCTCTTGTTTTCTGTTCTGGGTCGGGCTGCAGTGGTAACTGAAGCAGTCTCTTTGCCCACCCTTTGGGAGTTTTCAGTCTGGGTGGCAGAGACAGATAGTTAATGCCTGTGCTGAGTATTCTGAGAGAAGATGCAGGGTGCAGTAATAGAAAGAGCTGAACCACGCTCGAGGGCTCAGGTCAGGAAGGATGGCTCCTGGGCCATCACTGGAGCTGAGCTCTTCAAGAGAAATAAGGAGATGACCAGGAGGGACTGAGATGGAGAAAAGGGTAACCCAAGCAGAGAGGACAGCATGACAAGATGCTGACAGATGGGACTCCGTTAGAGGCATCCCACTTCCTTACCAAGGGGAAAGCCTTATTGAGCTGCTAAAATTGTCCAAGATAGAAATCACTACAGTGTTTGGAAACAGAATACATATTTTCTAATGCATACATTCAGAGTGAAAATATCAGAAATCAGTTTCCATGTGTTGCCAGGATTGAAACCAGGGTTTGCACAAGCTAGACAAGTGCTCTGCCACTAAGCTACCCTGCCAGCCCAAGGGAACAGTTTTGGAAAACTTTTGCCCTGCGGACTGTGAGAAATATGTGTAGTTGTCAGACTGTCCGTGATGTTACAGAATTTACCAACTTGACACCCAATTCTCATCCTTCCAACACCCTGAGGAGCTGTCCTTGGTGCTCAACACAAAGCAAGGGGCCCCCTACTCTGGTTGGGTTCTGCTAGGCAGGTGCTCCCTCACCCAGATGGCACCAGCAGTTCTACCTTCAGAAGACCACATTGCAGACTCTGGGAACCAAGAGAAAGTTTGCCTTCGCTTACTATAAGCTTGGCCATGTGACCTCGCTGTGCAGAGCCTCAGAGGAGAGGAGAGGCTAGAGAAAAGTGTGCTGCATTCAGGAAGCCCTGGGAAGCTGGGGCAGTCTGTGAGCACCAGTCTTCCTGCTTGTGTCCCATGTCACATGATAGAGTGTTTAGCATGTACAAGGCTCTCACTTTGCATTTGATGAGTGAATGAGTGACAGAACCTTTGTAGTGATGAGTCATAGGGTCTTACGGCTGGATTGCAGAGGAAGCCTGTGGACAGGAGGCCTGTAAGGTGATTTTCAGACATCTGAGGGCCAGCAGGCTCACACACACTGACCAGGAGTGTTTGTGGGGCACCTGGGAAACTCCTGAATAGGTGGTATGGTACAGGGCTTCTTCAGGGTGTGTGGCTTACTTCTGTGGTCAGGAAAATCACATTTAGAAAATCAAGTGTGACGCTTCTGAAGACAGCTCGTTGCTGAGAGCAAGCAGGGGCTTTTCTGTCCTTCTCTGCCACAGAATAGGCAGTGTTTGTGGAATTAATTGTTGAATGATTAATATGTTACCATTCTCTGTTTACTGGAATGGCATTATTAAGTCATCGCTCAGCCTTTTCTTCTCCAAATTAAATAGCCCATATTATTTTAATTTATCCCAAACCATTTTAAGCAGACACCATTTGCCAAGCCTCATGTATCTTTATGTGTTAAAGTACTTGTTTCCTCCCCAGGTTCAAGGGCAGACGGAGTTTTTGAGGAGGATTCACAAATTGACATAGCTACAGTACAGGATATGCTCAGCAGCCATCATTACAAGTCATTCAAAGTCAGCATGATCCACAGACTCCGATTCACAACCGACGTGCAGTTAGGTGAGTGCATAAACAGGCGACAAACCAAACCCTGTCTATTATCAGTCAGAGCAGAAACAAGGGAAGAACAGTGAACCACTTCCATGTGACCTGAATGACTTACAGTAATCTGTTTCCTGAGAATCTGTTTAAACAATGAAATTTAGAGTACATCTTTTTTCCCACCTGAGTGCTCTGTCTTGTCTTCTTGGTTATGAAGCAGAAGATTGGAAAAAGACCCGATATGAGCCTCTTTTCAGACTACAAGACTGCTGTGGGGCTTTATGATGCTTCCCCTCCTGTAGTCCCCTCCTCGTGTGGCCACCCCGCTTGGGCACTGCTGTGTACTTGCCCTACCACCTGCCCTGCCCTGCCCCCCTCTCCCCTGCCCTGACCCCTCTCCCCTGCCCTGCCCTCCTCTCCCGCCCTCCCCTCCCCTCTCTTGCCCTGCCCGCCCCTCCCCTGCCCTGCCCTCCCAGGGCGCACATGCTGATTCCTTCAGGAAGCTGCCTAAGGATCTCAGAGCTTCTGTGGGGAGCCTCACTAGGTAACCTGGAACTGACTTTATTATTAACTAATACTCGGGGTTAGTTTGTTCCAACTAGAATAGAAGTGCCATGGTGGTTAACATAATATTAACATCATTGTCATCAAGACAACTGCTGTATGGTAGTCTCTGGGCCAGGTACTCTGTGCACACTCCTTAGCTACCTAAGAGCTGGGTACTGTCCCCATCTGACAGAAGCAGTCCTGGGCCCAACTCACGCAAAGGGTGATGGCAGTAGGTAGCCGAGGCAGAGTTCATGTCTGACTCCTGGAGTCACCTGCTCCCTGCCAAAGGTGGGCATGTGGGATGGGACAGGAGGAGCAGGGAGGAGCCAGGCTCAGTCAAGGAGCCCAATTGGACCCTGGCTCAGCCACGCCACCCCTTACTAGGTCTTGTTTGCCTCTGGCATAAAGGAGGATCACTGAATTGTAACTCTAGGGCTCACCAATTTTCACAAGTGCTTTGTGTCCTGTAATAAAGCTTTTTCTGGTATTGGCGTTCACTTAAATCTGGCTAATGTGTACAATGCCTCAGAAAATTCCTCAAAATAAATAAATTAATTAATTAATTAAAATTTCCAAACAGAAAAAAAAAGAAAATTCCTCAAATATTCTTTCCCAGTGTGACTGACAGGAACTTGCAGCAGTTGGCTTAGTATATAGAAATGGGCAAATGAACTTCAACTGGTATAAACTGTGCCTGTCAGTAACTAGCCACACACTCTTGAGCAGAGTCTTTTATCTTTGTGAGCCTTGATTCTGTCCTGTGTACATGAGGATATCAGTAATGCCAGCTTCTGAAGATTGCTGCTGGCTGCAGCCTGGCAGTTGGTAGAGAGACCAAAGCTGTTAGTTGAGAGGACAGACTCGGCAGTCACGAGCCTGGGTTCAAATCTGGCTGATTTGTCAGCTAGGTCACCACAGCAGATAATTCACAGCCCCAATTTCCTCATCTTTAAAATAAAGATAATATTGTCTGGATCTCAGGGTAGTTATGAGGAGGAAATGTCCTAGCACACATGAAGCACTTGGACAGGTGCCTGGCATGCAGCAAGCACCTGGTAAACTGCAGCTGCTGGGCTGGGTGTAGCTCTGTGACAGACCACAGATGGCGCAGCACGTAGCCTGCACAGGCCCTGGGCTCCATCCCCAGCAGGGTACAGGCACTTGCGCAGTCCCAAGCCACAGCTGCTGGGAAGTGGCCGGTTCAGCAGGCTCAATCGATGAATCAGCGAGACACAGAACCTACCTTTTTCCTTCCTTCTGTGCTTGTTTCTTTTCACAAAAAAAGTCCCTGTATGTCTGAAATGTTAAGACTGCTTGTTTAATGTTAATTCTTAAAGCATGAAGTTGATCAGTGCTTTCACTCTGGGGATGTTTTTCCTGATGTCTCTCATAGAAATACAAATAATAACAAGACTATGTAAAAAGAAAGTAATCACTAGGATTAGAGGTGAAGCTAGATGGTAGAGCATTTGTGTGGCATTCATAGGCACTGGATTCAGGCCCCAGAGCTACAAAAATATATATATTTAGCAGCATAGGCATAACCATGTGTAAGGAGTGATGCAGGAGAGGGGCACCCATACTGGAGGAAGCAGTTAGAGGTCTATTTCTTGATCTCAGTGCTGGTTATGTGGCTTGTAAATCTCATGGGAAAGTCATGCTATACTCTTGATTTTTATTCTTTCTATGCACTCCTAATTAAAAGTTTATTAAAATAAACATGCTGCTCGGAGTTTCGACACCCAGTTTGTGCTTGGCCATGCAATACATGCCCAGAAGCAAGGGGTCTGCTTATTCCTGAATGGGCCTCCTTACTGGGAGTCCAGTGTGTAGCCTGACTGTGGCCAAGATGGGCCCCAGGCAGTGACAGAGTCAGTGAGCATAATCAGCAAATCACTTATTCCACAATGTAAACTGCCCAGCAGTGATAACCAAAGCCCTGGTTTGCTCCCCACTTTTTTTTAAGACACAATCTTAAAAAAAAAAGAACATGCTTTAATTTTTTTTTTTTATTTTTATTTATTTGTGTGTGTGTGTCTGTGTGTCTGTGTGTGTCTGTCTGTTGCGCTTCTGCCCTTTCCAGGGCGATCGAGGAGCTTCATTAGCATCACAGCCAGAGTTAGGTGCACCTTTTTCTTGTTGACAGTACAACCCTGGACTTTCAGGGTCTGCTTTTTAAAAAAAAAAAATTATTATTTATGTGTGTGTGTGTGTGTGTGTGTGTGTGTGTGTGTGTGTG
>NDGN011208918.1:0-11093 GCA_002564285.1 Tympanoctomys barrerae
GGGATTGAACTCAGGCCCTTGTGCTTGCCAGGGAAACGCTTATTCCACTGAGCCATCTCCCAGGCCCCCTATCATTCTTAATTAACTGGATTTTATTCATAGTTTGTTGCAGTTTTGCATACATTATTAATATATTGAGGGATACCAAAGCTCTAAATACAAATGTAAGGCCCTTGTATAATAATAATGAAGTTAACCTAAGATAATTTAGCTGGTAGTACAATAAAAAAACAGCAAGTATAAATGTAATTATTATTAGATTTCCTGGGACTGGGGAGATGGTTCAATAGGAGCCTGGCAAGTGCAAGGGCCTGAGTTTAATCCCTGCTTCCACCAAAAAACAACAACAACAAAAAATAGATCCCCTAAGCTTCTGTTTGCTACAATAGCTCTCAAAATTTTTTGATAAATATAAAAAATATGTGATTGCAATTTTCTTTATAAGTTGTTAAGTATGTTAACTTTGTTTTTTTTTCTTCAGAAATACCCTCCAAATATATTTCATTTTCAATCAGAAAGTACAGGATATTATTCTCCAAGTGATGCTATTTGGTTACAAATTACTCTCACATTATGTCTTAGAGTGAAGAAATGGTATATAATTTGCATCAAAACTGTTTTTAATTTCAAGGTAAACACAATGGTAAAAATAGATTATAAGTCAGTAGGTAGGAATATATGGAGACTAGAAAAGAGTATACTAAATCTGACAAACGGTAAAGAGACAATTGATAATGAAAATTCATAATTTATTTCTTATCAAATTAGAACTCTTACTCCAGAAACTATTTTTAAAGTTACAATTTAGTTTGTCTCCATTTTGATAATTTACTTCTAAAGATCCTAGTCTTAGATGATTATACACAATGCACCACTACAAAGAGCAGTTCAGTAGAATAAGAACCCATGTACAGCAAAGCAAAAAGGCAACACCCCAAAAAACATCAGCCATGAGTTGTACTCCATTAAATACATTTGCTATATGGTCTAACAGTATTTTTAAAATATGGCTCACTAGTTCAAGAAATTAGAGTGGTCAACATTTATTGTATTTGGCCAGTTTTCTTAAAAGAATTCCAATTCTGTCGTGAGTAGACAATCTAGCACATTTAATCAAACTTCTAAGTTTCTATGTCCGTCAACTCTACTTTCACGGCAATGTATTACAGTGTTTAGTTTAGCTTGCTAGAGACTACTGCACTGACACTAAGTGACACTTGTGTTTCTAAATCTGTCTTTACAAATCATCCCTGGGAGGTCAGTCAGTCCATATTTCAGAGTATATCTCCTCAAAACAGTTTCCTACTTATGGACAATAACAGATAATGAATATTTATGGCCAATTGGCATCAAATCAAAAGATGAAGCATTAATCAACAAAATCATCTATGCACAACAAACCTCTGCAAGGAAAAAGACAAGCCAGCCATCTCTTCTTCATGCAGTCCTCAAAATTATGATGCTTGGATAATGGAAGATGATAGTCACATGTCGCTGGTTTATTGAGTAATTTCAGGCAAAAGATTAAAGAGCAATCCATGTGTGGTGAGCTACAAAACTATCCTGTTTTCAGAAAATTTAAGAAAACAGATGGCTGAAGAATTTCAGCAAACATTTCTGAAATCATCCTCATATGCGTTGTCTTCAGATGTAAGCTGTGTTTACCCAAAGCCAGAAAAGCTGGGATAGTGGAATTTTTCATAATAATGTTGCTTATTGAATATAACAACTTGACTAACATCCTGCATACTACTACTCATTGAGTGAGTGAAATTCATTCATTCACTCACCTCCTACTATTCATTAAATGAGTAAATTTAATTAATTCATGAACTTCCTACTCCTCACTGAATGATTGATTTTTTCTTCAGAAATATCCTCCAAATATATTTCATTTTCAGTCATAAAGTAAAAGATAATATTCTAATTATGCTATCTGATTACAAATTACTCTCACATCATATCTCACTGTGAAGAAATGATATAATTTGTATCAAAAATGTTTTTAATTTCAAGGTAAACACAATGAATGATGAGAATGGATTACAGGTCAGCAGGTAGGAACATATGGAAACTAGAAAAAATATACTAAAACTGACAAAAAAAGTTAAAAAAAGAGACAATTGATTGTGAAAAATCGTATTAATATGCTGAGCTGTAAATGGCTCAAGTCAACAACTTCTGACCTTGACATTCTCACTGCCAGCAGAGTAGGAATCCTGACATCACCGCTGAACCTTCTAGGAACTGCCACCAAAATTTGGTCTTTTAAGATACTCAGGCTGGAAGTAGAATCATTTCCCACTTGTAATTTTTCTTGCAGGCTTCAGTCATCTGTTCCTTGTGAGTCTTACAGAAGGAAACACATTCGAAGTCTAGTCACGTGGACTCAGTTGAGTTGCCTCGTTAGGAAGAGGTGAACAACTCCTCCTGACCTTCCCTATGTAGGGACCTACCACAGGAAAGAGCTTTCTAGATACTGCTGTCTCCCAGGCCCCCTCTCTCCCCTCGAACCCTTTGCATTGTAGAAATAGATGAAAGCGTTCATGTGGGATGAAGCACATTGTCCTGTGCTCTGTGAAATATTGACGGGGCCAGGCGATGCACTCTGCTCTCCTCACTTTAATATTCTCAAGACAGGCACAAGGGTGGTGGAAAGAATCCCACAGCAATATTCTGTTACATGAGAGCTGGCATTGGAGCTTTTTCTTAGCATTCGTTAAACAGTTTGCTTACAACATCAGTTTTTTACATCAAATTTTAAAGTAGAGGCAGCTTTGAACCACATCTCAAAAAACTCACTAATTTTGACGCTCAAGTAGGAAATTATGTAGGGGTAAAGATTACACAAGCATTTATACAAGCATTTCAGGGCCTTTGAAAATACCCTGACCATGAGTCAGGCTCTCAGAATATTTAAATAAATATGTATTACATATCTACGTAAAGAGATATTTTTGTACTTTTGATCTATCTTTAAAGTCACTCTTTCAGTTGGAATAATTCCTCCAAAACATGTCAAAGTACTCAGCCTGACACTTTTAAGAGCATATTCCACTGAGCCTGTAATACTTTTGTTTGTGTGTACGAGCTCATCCTTGTTCAAAGTTTATCATAAGCTTATTTGGGTCTCAAGTACAATAAAGAGAAATGTCAACATGCACATAAGTAGGAAGCACCAAGAGTATGTGGTAAGGCAACATCAGGATAAATTATTGAATATAAGCATTCATAACTGTCATGTCTTGCAGACACACGGGGTGAAGTTATTGATTTCCAAGGCAGAAATTATGTTACAGGACGGCTGCGCCAATATAAATTTTATGTTCTAGAGTCTTTGCCTTTTACTGCTGTCGCAGCACTGTCGCGCACTTGGAGCCATTTAAAAGAACAGAGAATTAGTGCATCACAGGTAAGACTATCGGAATATCCACAGTCTCTTGTGAATGTCTTGAGAATAGTGTAATACAAGTTCATTATACTGTATAAAAACCTCTGACATAGAGGTTAAATAGGTTATCTTGCAAACCCTAATAATTTGAATAAAATTAAATAAATCAGGATTGTAGTATTTATTAAGAGCTCCATAGCATTGTTAAGAGCATTTTCTGTAGCACAAGCACTGGTCATTTCACACGTGAAGTAATTAGTGCCCGATCGCTAAATTTCTCTGCTCATTGCTGAGGGAATACACTGAATCTTTTTCTCTAGTTCTAATTTCATGTTTCCTTCCATTGCCTTGCCCTGCCTCTCTCTTTTCTCCCCCTCCCCCTCCTATTTTTTCCCTCCTTCTTCTTTTTTCTCCTGCTCCCACTGCCAAATCTCTCCCTTCTCCTCCTCTTTATATTTATGATACTGCACAATATAAATGCAAAAGCATCCAAATTAATATAGTACATTACCAGGCCAGGGAGGTAGCTCAGTGGAATAAGCACCTGCCTGACAAGCACAAAGTCCTGAGTTCAATCCCCAGTGCCGAAAAACAAACAAGTCAAAACAAAACAAAATGAAATGTTACATTACCTCTCAAACATGAATGATGATAACATACAAGAAATACAGGAGTTACTGCTATCCTTATGATTGCTTATAAATGCAAAACTACATCTTAATGACTGAGTAGGTAAACACAGAGATATAAAAGTATGAGCTCCAGGAATATATTGGATCGTGCTCTTTTGGTTTGAAAAGATTAATCTAAATGTTACATATATTCATAAAATGTAGTGTGAAATAAAGGAGAAGAAGATCATCGCATAATATGTAGAGAGGCAGTAATGTTGTTGGAACCATCCTTGCCGCATGAAAACCCACACAATATTAACCTGAGAAATGAATATTAAAGTTGTCGGAGAATTACTTCATTTCTGTCACTGCAGTCTCACATAGGAGCTGTAATGCTCTTTTGAAAGAATCTTGTCTGCCTGTCTTGCTCTTAAGACCATAATATTTTTCTAATTTAATAATTAATGGTCTCCAAAAACGTCTGTGCCTGCAGATTCCGGGATGCCGTTGTGACCTGGTGCAACATCGCACGACCATTAGCTGAGAGGATTGATGAGTATCCAGGGATTTAACGTTGACAAGTTCACATGCTCTCCTTGCCTATCCCTTTGCCTATACCAGGTTCTGGTATTTTCCTAGTAGTTTTCTGATTTGGGCATTTTAGATTTGCCTCACTTAAGTATCAATCCTTTTTCTTTCTTTTGACATCTTGATATTCTTCTCTTTGGTTATTTGCTGGGTTTTAGCTCTATATACTCTATACTCTGAAGTCAAGGCAATGGGTATGTCCTTAATAGGAACATAAGAGTCTATAGTTTTCAATTTTGGCTTAATAGAACGGATGCTGTCACTTTCCCTTCAGTAAATCAGTGACATCTAGGCACAGCCACCAAATTTCATGGTATATAGCATCCATCATTCTTCTGAATTCCACAGACAGTGCACTGCTAGGCAACTGTTTTATCTGCTGCTGGTCCAACCACTTTATAGCGAATATCTTGGCAAACACCCTGATGCCGCCTTCCAGGACCATCCAAATTCCATTTATCACCAACGAGGATATCCTTGCTGCAACTGATTATTGAATGATTGAATCCTACCCTCACAGTCTGCTTTCTAGGCCCACGTTTGGCACCTACTGTCTTAGGTTAGATTTTCTCTAAAAAAAAGAATGTCTAGGATTTTCTTTGAAATGCATTTTTTGGTTGAAGGATTTTCCAGGGAGAAAACATAAAAATTAAAAAAAAAATCTGAAAGCATTTCAAGACTAAGAAAGGGGAGAAATCTACAAACCTGTAGCCTTTAGGACTGCTTACCTTGGGCTTAATTCATAGATAAAAAATATCCAGAATTTGTGAGCAGAATTTGCCCCTTTCTGGAAGCAGCGTTGACCCCTTTGTGTCCTTCTAGCAATTGATCAGTTACTGACTCTGAGTCACTGGGAGAAGACGGGCCAGTGTAAGTTCTAGATTTCAGCAGCCCTCTGGTGAGTAGATGAGAGATGTTTAGAGAAAGGCATGAACTTAGGGCCAGTAGAAGCTGCAGAAACAGGATGAGGTTGTCAAGAAGGAGGGCAACTTCACCATAGGGTTTCTAAGGGCAGGCCAGCTCGGTTTCTACCCCTCCCAATATAAGCATCTTTGATTCTTTGATATTTCTCTCTGTGTCTCTTTTGGTGTCTCTCTATCTTTCTTTATCTCTCTCTGTATCTGTCTCTCCTTATTTCTCTGTCTCTATCTCTGTCTCTCCTAATCTCTCTTTGTCTCTCTTTATCTCTTTCTGTGTCTCTCTGTCTCTCTTTGTATCTCTCTGTGTGTCTCTCTGTCTCTGTTTATCTCTCTGCATCTCCCTGTATCTGTCTCCTTCTCTGTCTCTCTACATACCCTTGAGAAACCCCCCAAGAATCTCACACATGCAAGTCTTGGCTTCTGACATTTAGAGGTGCCAATGATACTGGAAGCAATGTCAAGAAAACCAGGTAGGCTAACAGAAGATCACCAAGGTCAAAACTCAGGCCCATGACACTTTAGCTTTTCTGGAGGATAAATGCTAAGAGTAGTAGAGAGGTGTGGAAAAGGGTGGGATTTGGAGCCAGTCCCAATTTGACTGCATCTGGGCCTCAGAGTGACCAACTGACAATACTGGATCAGGCATCTGCTTAGACTATTTCTGAGAATTATACAGCAGATATCCAGCAAATTACCAAAGGAGAGAGGGAAACATACAAAGCTAATCCCTAATGTATATTTGAGGCATCCTCCAATGAAACCACTGTTTAAAAATGTACCAAAGGCAGCTTCTCTGAGTGTGAAGCAAGAGATCAAGAAGAATTATTCATATACACCAACATCAAAGGGCGGTGCCCAGTGATCTTTGAAAGAATCAATCCTTGCACCATAGAGGGTGCACCCAGCCCAAGACCCAGCTTTGTTCATTTAATAGCCAGGCCATAAGAATGATTTTTTTTTTAGAATTTTACATGCTATAAAAGAAGAAAATCAGGGGCAAATATGGAACAGCATCATGTAAATCAGATGCTCAAATATTTCCAGCTAACCATTCACAGAGAAATCTGATGCTGTTCTGATTTTAATACTATTGAAGTTGTTCTAAAAATCCCCAGCCATTAAAGAATGAACAGGAAATACTCTGTAGAGTGAGAACAAAACTTTTATCTCTAACTCCTACTCATCTTTAAGTTGGATTGTGAGTGTAGAGAGCACATTATCTAATGGCTTATCCCCTCCCTGAGAATGACGGCTGGCATAGCCCGGAATGCTCCTTAATCTACAAATTCTGTGTGCTCTGTTCTTGCATACCTTTGAGTGCACGTGGATCACTCAGAATTCTGACCAGGACATGGATTTGCACATTTCTTCTCAAAGAATCATACATGTGCATGAGGTACAGGATTCTGCATTTTATACATCAGAGATGAAGTCTTGAGTGTGGATTGTAAACATCAGCTTGGGGAGCATGCACACATCATAAAGAGCAAAGCATTTTAATACCAGGAAGATTTGGATTTCAAGGCTGACTTACTTATTAAATGGGAAAAAGTAAAGACCTGACTATATACTACAAGTTAGCTACACAGCTAAATTTTGTGGGGAAAGTACTTGCATCAATCAATTTTTGATTCTGTTTTTCTTTTTTTTTTTCTTTTTAATACCTGAGACATTCTATCTTTGTGAAGTAAAAATGATCTTTAACACAGAGCTTTGGCAAATGCAAAGTCCAGGGCAGGAAACCCTCTTGTTGGGCCCCCTGCTGCCAAGGGAAACCACATAAAGGTTGAGAAGGGTTCCACTGACTCCTGGGAGAATCTTAACTGAATGACTGCAGAGTAGCTGCTGACTCCACAGAGGCCTGGAATAACCAAAGGGACGAAAATAGGAGTAAAAGGACTGAAAGAAATTCACAGTTTAGTTGAACAGTCAATTTAAAAGAGCAGTCTAGTAGGCCCCAAAGCAGATTTTAGTTGCAACTCATTACCCAGATTCCAGTAAACCATGTCCCTTAGACATCTGAGAATTTCAATAGCAAGGCTAAGCTTCCCCTAAAGCCTGGAAATCAGAGTGGTGAATGATAAGGAGTGTGGCATCCTGAGTGTGGGTCTCTACTCCACAAATCAACGCAGCCACATTGCCATCTGTGTGCTTCATACGTAAACAGTCACACAGAACAATGACAGTGGGCATAGATTTCACTGGTGAGTGGAGAGACAGCATAAACTTTATGTTGAAGAAATGCACACGACTGTTACTAGAGCCTTTCATTTGTTTCTGTGTATAAAAGTATCCTTTTAACACCCGTCTTTCCCAAACTCAGAAGAAAATCCTCACAATGGAAACCAAAACAGCTTACTTCCATACTACTCCAACAAAAACATAATTTTTTTCATGATTTCCATAAAATATTTATTTTTTAAATTGCAATTTCTGTATTTATATACTATACAGTATAATAAATCAATATAGGCATATATCATGTAATAGCAAGTCAGGGTGACCAGCATTCTATTTCCTTAAATAGGATCCATTCTGTATGTTCAGCACCTTCAAACCTTTCTCTGTGTTTGAAACGTACAATGAATGAGTATCTCCCAGTGATGGCAAAGCTTTTAGGTATTTCAGAGACACATACAACCTGCCGTGGCACGTGTGCCACCGTTTGCCACCTCTTCTCTAGACATTCTTACCATGCCTCAGAACGCTGCCACTGGCTCTTCCTGTCATTGGCTGCATATTATTCATCCTCTCTCTGTTTTCTGTTTTCCCTTCCATTCCTTCTAATGACCATAATTCCGCCCAATGTCTATGTGACCAAGTTCATTCAGTTTTACAAATGAGTGGGAACATGCGGCAGGTGTCTGCTTGTGCCTGACTTATTTCCCTTGCCATAAAATGGCCTCAAGTCCCACCCATAGGGCCCCAATCCACAAGACTTCACCTTTCTGTGGTGCAATACAGTTCCTGTTTGGACAAGTACCACTTCTTGAGAATCTATTCACTTGTTGGACCCCTTGGACAACTCCATACATTTGCTATTGTAAATATGCTGAATGCACAGGGTGAGTATGGACATCAACACAATCCTTCCCTTTCCCTTATTAAATACGCACCCGGTGGTTGCGCCATTCTATCACCCGGTGGCTGCATTTTTAGTTTGGTTTGAAAGTCTTCATATTCTTCTCATACTGGCTTCACTAAGGCACGTTTCAACTAAGAGTTGCATGAGGCTTTCTGTCTCTCTACACTGCCGCTAGCGAGTAGCACATTTTGTCTTTTGCTTCATAGCCATCATAACTGCAATGAGCGGAAATTGATGATGACTGTGTTATTTGCATATCCCTGATGATTTGCCTATCACTGACTGTGGGTGGGTTTTTGTATATTTGCTGACAATTTTGTATTTTATTTTTTAGGGAACTTTATTCAGATTCATTGCTCATCTTAAAATCAGATTATTTTGACAAGTGAGTTGATTTCATTATTTATATTGCCTTTAATCCTTTGACATAGGGGAAGACTGCAAAGTTCTTCAGTTCTGAAACTTGTCTGTTGCTCTGTTGATAATTTCCTTTGCTATGAAGAAATTTTGCATTTAATGTACACCCATAGATATAACTTTGAGCGTTTTGGATAAATTCTGGATATTTTATTTTCGTGGTTGTTGTGATTTGGCTGATTTTTATTTCCTTTTCTCAGCAAGATCATTATTGGTGTACAAAGGTGTTAGCATTTTTGTGTTTATTTGCATCCTGCCACTTTACTAAACTTGCACTTTAGATTATTAGGGTTTTTAAAATTGATTTAAATCACTTTCTAGTTATGGGAACAAAAAGCCCAACATCCACAGCATACAAGAAGAGAAGTATATTTCGGCTGATTTTCTTTATTCTGTTAAGGTACATTCCTGGGGTAGTTTGCAAATGAAAAGCTTTATCAAAGAATGACTTCAAATTTTATTGATTGTTTCCTTTTAAGGACATGATCCTATGATTTTGTCTTCCAATCTGTCCAAGGATTATTGCCTTTATTGATTTGGATGTATTGACCCATCTGGACACTCACTAGATGAATCTCACTGTGTCATGGCACATAGTATTTTTCATGTGATTTGGACTCAGCATGCTTGCATTATACTAAAAATCTTCACATTTTTATTCATCAAAGGTGCTAGTCTTTGGTCTTCTCCCTTGCCTCCTTCTCTAGGGGCACTGGTGGCAGGACTGTCAGGCCTGTTGATGAAGCACACGTGCTAAGCCCCACGGGAGGAACACAAATGTGGCAGGTATCTCCTGCCGGAAGAGGCAACACTGCGATGTGGAGCCCAGGACCTGCAAGCTCAGGTCCTGTGGAGCACAGAACAGCGCCAGTGGATGGTGAAGGCCCAGCACCATCAACAACAGTCACAGTCATGCCACAGTGTACTGTTCTTCTTCTAGGAAGAGAGAGTGTGAGGAGTGTGTCCTTTGACGCAGTGGGGTGAAAGTGGATGGCTCTTAGGACCTCCAGCAATGCCAGTAATGCTACCAAGAATCAGACAAGGGAATGTGTAGAAAATTGCTCCAAAAAGGAACAGTAGTTTATTTTAATACCTCTTAGAAAAGTAGACTACAAATCTATGAAATAGAAGCACCAAAGAGAGCAGGGGCCGCCACACTATTTGTTTGAGCCAGTGAAAACTTAAGCCATTTCTCTGCCGAGGAATCTGAGTCCTTGGACTGTTTGGGCTTCCTCAGCGGATGGGGCTCGCTGTGGTCTGATGCTTCTGTACGTCTTTGGCCACACATTGTGTGCTGTGGTCATATGTTACTAGCAGTCACTGGCATTCCAATCAAGACAGGTGACCACAAAACCCAGAGGCTGGGTGTCCAGTCAGGGACATACTGTCAAAAATCACTTTCCTCCCTGGAAGGGTGACAAAGGATTTCTCTCTAAGTACACTACTAGCTTCTGTGATAACTGTGTGAAATAAGTTGTCAGATTGTCTTTTATGACTGTAGCTACAAGTACACTACTGCACAGGTCAGGATCTACTGAATAATGCAGTCTTCAGATCATAAAATACAATTTACTGCTGCAAATATGGCTTATGCATTAAGGGTTTCTTTTACCAATGCACCATATCTCTAAATCCAATGGAAATGTATACACACATACATTGTATACAGACACATGCATAGGTATACAGAAGGGCATACATTCATGTAGCTTTTTCTGTGTGAATCGATGTGACATTCAGAATAAGATATATTTTTTTCCTAAATTCGGGACTATGTTTCTGAACGCATTTGTAAACATAACTAAAGTAGCCATACTAATCCATCTGAAGAAGGATTCAATAAATTGATATACTGATGTTTCATAGATTGCTTATGTTAATGTTATAATAAATTCAGCCAATCTGACTCTGTGTGTATGTGTGTGTGTTTGTGTGTGTTTCCAAAAGAGAAGTCTCCTGTAAAATCCCACACTGAACAGTGGTTCTCAGTGAGGGACAGTCTGACCTCTCTTTTTCACCCACTTGGCAGCTTGGTAATTTCTGAGGCATTTTTGTTTCCACACAGGGCATCAGGACTG
>NDGN011208921.1:0-12189 GCA_002564285.1 Tympanoctomys barrerae
GCGCCATCTTTAAGGTGCGGCTGCACGCCGCTCTCTACACATTATTTGAAGCACATCAAGAAGTCCTCTTTCATGGGTGTCCTCACAAGGTGTAATAAAATAATATGTCAGGCACTGCTTCCAAGCATGAGTTCCCAAGAAGAGAAGGTTGGGGATACACAATCCCAGGAAGACCAGGATGGGGACGCACATTGCAGTGCATCCCCATCCACCTTGCTGATCACTTCGGGTGCCATGATTCTTCTAGCTTTTCCCTACATTCAAAATAGAACAAACACATGTATAACAGATTTGGGACATCTGGGACCAAGAAAGTGCAAATAAAGTTACTTATGAGAGAGAACCTCTGAAAATTGTAAGAACAATGGGGCTTGTTCATGGGGAGGTGGAGTGCTTCAGGAGGGACCAGGGACAATGTGTCTTGTAATGTATGAATGTTTCGAGGTTTAAACACTATTCCTTGTTCACACAAAATGTGTGTGAGTTTGTTTGTGTGTGAGTGTGTGTGTGTGTGTGTGTGTGCCTTTACAATCACTGGGCATTCCATTTTTCTTAAGGAATTTATTGCAATTAAATATAACATATCCAGCTCAAGCACACAAATATGAGTGAAACAGGCCAGGTATAAAGCATTGCAGAGTTAGTAGAAACTGGAATAAACTAGAAAATAATACACAATGTATAGACATTAGCATTCAACAATTATAAAAGTTTTATGTGGCCAGATAGAACACATCACCAATATGCATTTAAAGAAAGTGAAAGGCTTTCTTCTCTAACCTCTGATTTAGATTACAATATAAAGAGTTTCTTACATATTGTAGATTCAAAGCCTTGATTAGCTAAGTGATTTGCAAATACTTTCTTCATTTCGTGGAGTGTTCACTTTCTTGATAGTATTCCAACAAACACAATGGTTTTATTTATTTATTTATTTATTTATTTACTTACTTACTTACTTACTTACCTACTTGCTTAATTTTTTTTTTCTTTTGGAAGCAGAGTCTCACTATGTAGTTGAGGCTGGTCTTGAACTGGGAAGCCCAGGCTAGACTTGACCTCGTGGTGATCCTCCTGCTCAGCCTCCCAGGGGATGGGATTACAGACATGGACAACCACACCTGGGAAACACAATATTTTAAATCTAAAGTCCAAATTCTATCCTTTCTATTTAATCTGTAAATTAATATCTGCCCCATTAAGCCCATGACTTCGATTATAGTGGTTTTGTGCTGAATTTTGAAATCAGTATAAGCCCCAGGTTATTCTGATGAAGGCTGTCTATAGACTATACTTTGAAAAAATACTATGAATGCTTTTAAGCACAATTATATTATTTAACATGTTTTATTTTAATAATTATCATAAATACATCTTTTGCAATATGCCATCTAATGCACAAATGTATTAATGTGTCAAGACTTAGGGTCACTCCCACTACTGCCAATTTTAGTCACAGAGATTTCTATAGGTTTTGTTGATTTTGCATTGTTAGTTTATCTGAGTATCACATAAATAAACTTTTAACTGTATGTATGAACTATACAATGAACACAAATGTTATTGCGTGGGTAAAAGCAGGAGTTCAGGCACGAGCAGTATGACCACCATAAGAACAACACCATCTATGGTAACACTTACCAAAATTCTTCAATTTCCCAAACATCATACAGAACGTTTTAATAAAATATAGAAAATGTGGACTCTGATCAAACATAAGGTATAAATTTTGGACCTGAAACAAGCTTTTGAATTGAATTAGAAAAAAAAAAAATCAAACTTCAGGTAATACCGACTTGGGCTAACAAAAAATAATTAAAAATAATTATACATTAATGAATGCATTGGTAAATTATATCAGTCAAGCAATATTAGATGTATAATAAATGAATACAAGATGTATTTTTATACTCAAATGTACAAAAACCTCTAATGCGTATAACTTTTTCTGTGAACATTTATGCAGCGGAAGTTGTCCCAAGCCAGGGAAATGTTACTCACACCTTCTGGCTGATGCAAGAGGAAGCCATGATTATCCTGTCATGGTGAGAAATTGGATTGATTCATTGATAGGAATATTATCGGAAGGATAATATGATATTGGTGGGTGAGCTAATGACAAAAACAGAAGCCATTTCTAAGACTATTTTTAATATCTAAGATCTTCTTCAGCCTATTTCACTTAATTCTTCAAACCATCCTGTCCTATAGGTGCTCTATTTAGTTGCTACAGAAGTCACTGATGCTCACATAAAATAAGCAGCATAGAGAGTTAAAAGTAAAATTCTACTGGATACAACTCTTTATTGCTTGAAAGTATTATTATAAAGTATTTTTCTAGAAAAAGGAAGCAAATTTCTATGGTATGAGCTGAAAGTGGTCTAGAGTGAACATGAAATAGTACTTTTGAAGAGTCTTTGATGCCCCCCCAAAGAGTGCATGGAATCAATTGTAAACTTCATTTCCATATGTACTTTACTACAGGCATATAAAGTAATTTCACAAAATAAAATGCACTTACCATCGCTGTCTCTGAGTACCTAACTGGCTTGCACAGAATGAGTGAGATCTTGAAAGAAACAAAATCTATGCTATAAAAATATTGACCAATTCTCCCAAAGTGTGGTCTTCCACTGGGAGTGAGATTAAATCTCTTACCTAAAGAGAGAAGTTATGAGGACATATGTTTTTGCATCTTCATAAAACAAGACCTGCACTTCAGAAAAAGTCAGTCAGGCTAGGAGTGAAAATGTTTGTTCTTCTACCCCAGAGTCGGTAGTCATTGAAGAGCTCATCATGTGACTTAAATTTCTGTACGCGTTCTATGTTTGTGATGGTCCTACTTTTCTTTCTGAAAATACAAGGACTGGGATTGAATCATCATGATATACTTACCAATGGTTCAAGTGAAATGCTATGTATATGAATCATGTTGGATAAACACGTTTAATGTTCAGCTCAAATAAAAAAGATAAAACAAATATACACCAGCGAATAAAACTGGGATTGTATTTGTATTACTTCTTGATAATATAAAGGAAAGCCACCAATATTTTCATAAGTTCATTTGGTCTTTGTACTATCATTTATCTTACTTATAAGATAGTCAGTGAATTAATTTGTGTTCCCAAAGTATGAAAGCAGAGTATCTTCAAAAACTGCCTGTTTCCCTATTCCTTTGTAGCATTTAAAATTTTCATGCTTCTTATCTCATTTTGCATTATCTGGAACTTCCAGGTAAAAGATAAAGCATAATGTTAATATACTGAGATATGTTGGTTTATTTTACAATAAGTAGATTAATAAATTGAAAACTTTTCATATTCTTAAAAAGTTCCATTTTCATGTAAGGGCCATGAATAAAACTGAAACACAAAAAGCCAAAATGAACAACATGTATTCAGAAAGATGATATCACGATGCGTTCAAAAGAATATAGACCAACACTCAGTTCCAGTGTGAGACTATAGCATGGATTTCTAAAACTGCTTCCAAAAATTGACAATAGAAACAAATTCTACAATAATTTCAATTAACAGTTTGGTATCTCTTGCATTTAATGGTAATACATGTAGTTTTGCATTTAGCAGGCCACCTTTGTTTGATGCTCATTGTTGTAGCTTATTTATATAATATTTTATTTTTATAGAAATCATTCTATAATAAGGTGAAAAATAATCTGGCCTTGATAGTTTGAAAAGACAAAGATACATTAAGAAATTGGGTAGGTCAATTGAATTCAATGTTCATGCTTCTTTTAAGGTATATATGGGTATATCTACTGTAAAGAATAGTTGTACTGAATTGAGACACCATGTAAATATTATAATCCAAGAAATAAACAATACTTTGGTAGTGGATTATGGATCAAGGGATAGGTGTATAGGAAAAGGAGGGAAGAATGAGGGAATGAAAAGCCAAATGAAGATGTGTTGTGTACAAATACCAGCGCACACAAGCCCTGTAATCAGATGGGCTGTAAACAGGCACTAATAGAAAGGGTGTAAACCCACAGCAAAGAATATGCACAAATATCTGGACTGTCTTGCTCAAGCATTTCTGCTTTGCTTTGTTTCCTGTGCATGTGTTTTGCTGTACTTGTTTTTAATCCATCCTAATGTCTACAATGCCAGTTTGTTGCATTTGACATTTTGAAGGTCAAATTTATATTGTACTTTGCAAAGCATTTGTTCACAGGACCCTTGTTCGTCTATGTGACAGATCCCCGTGTTTATTTAGCCTGAGCCACGTTTAAACCATCTTAATATCAAAGAACCACTTATGTAATCATTTACTTCTATCACGGTAAAGCAGAATACCTTTTTCAACAATGTTCACCAAAGAGAAAATTGCCCACAACATCATTAGAAAGTTCACTTGAAAAACAAACTTGTAAGATTAAACATACATCCAGTCTAACCTGATATGTGAGGATTGAGAGATAAGGTATTTGGCCACCTAGAACCACATCTAACGAAAACAGTGCAGTCCTTAGTTGTTAATTTCACTAAACAAATGAGACTGTAAACGATCCACTAAAGGCAGGGCCAAGGAGATAGCTCAGTAGAATAAGCGCTTGCCTGGCACATGCAGCATTCTGAGTTCAATCCCTGGTACCACTAAGAATAAAAATCCATTAAAGGCTATACACCAATACATTGCCTTTTGGTAGTTGCTTCTCAAGTTTTTTGCAAAATAGAGTTTGTAATGGTATATTAGATTTTTCCCTATTTTTTTTAATTAATTGTACTGATACATTTTGGTTATCTTTTGAGAATTTTGAACATGAGGGATCATGTACTAAGAGCTATCCCAATGTGTCTTCCTGAAAAATTAGATGACTTTTTGCTATTTAATTTTTTCCCATATTTTTATTGGTGTGTATTAATTACAGGTTTTAAAGAGGTCCATGTTGGTAGAGTTGTGCCTGGATGTACCATACTTCTTAGTCCACCTTCGCCTGGCTCAACCCACCTTCCCCACAGGTTTCACATATTTTAGGGTTTCAGTATGCTGGATGTGTTTTGTTCATGTCTTCTATACCTTTCAGTGTAATGATTTGGACGATGTATATTGTAGTGCCTTGTGATTTACTCCTATTTATACAGCAGCAAACACTCTCTTTTATTGCAAAATGAATAATCTTAAGAGTTTGTTACATAATTTTCAATATTCCAAGATGCTTGAAGTTAAATATCATCCAGTAAAATAATTTGAGCAGCTTTTAGCTATGTTCGAAGAAGGAAATGTAGCAAGAGTCTCTTAATTGCATTGCCAAAGAAGCTACTAATGTTCCTCAAAGACTTTGTCACCATATGTTGCTCTGCAAAAGCATTTGAGAATATTTGTGATCTACAATTCCAGGAGATGCAAACCTTTCTATCCAAAAGAACTAGAATAAGAAAACATCCCTTGTTTCTATGTGCTTCATGGGTGAATGTCCATCCTGCTTAAATATTTGTAGGAATCTGTCATCTGAGAGAGTCTTAAAAGTGTATTTACATTCTTTTCCTAATCATAGACAATACTGTCCAGATATGGTGTTTATTAAACTTTTCATTTCTCATTGGAAAGATATTTGCACCAAAGCAACTTCAGATTTCTTGTCGATGATGATAAGCATTTCCATGGAAACCAATTATGATGTCAACAGGTCTGTGACTTCAGGTAGGAGAATGAACAGCAGGAAGTGTTAAATTCTGCCCAAAACATTGTTAGTACATTATTATATTTATCAACCAGGATATGGCCAGAAAGTTTTAGCTTGCTGCATGAAAAGTTATTCATATGCTCTAAAAGTAACACTTTAATGGTTATTCTTATGTTAGCTCTGTACATATTTAGATAATTTTAATGCAAATGCCTTTAGAAGGAATGAAAAATGTGGCTTTATCTTTCTTAGACATTTAGTAATATTTCAAAAGTGTAGTTTCAAGATCAATTGTCTAGTCCAAATATTGGTTTTCCAAGTGAAATTACAAAACGCTGGAAATTGTAGGCAGCTTGACCTACAGAAGAGAAGCCGTAGTGAAAGGAGGTGCTGACAGAACTTGAATACAAACTGAGCTTTTTCGCGGTTTATTCTGACCCTCAATTTTAAGAGTTTATGAGGTGCAAAATCTTTCCATCCAAGTAATTTAACACTGAAGGTCTAATATTTTAATTTAGAAAATATAAAACATTTAAATTTATAACTGAAGGGCAGCATACACGTTTATACATGTGTTTTATGTGCATTTATACATGAAGAAATTGTTCCTTAAAACTCAACGTTTGTTATTAAAGACAGGAGGCTTTTGGGATGTAGACGGTGTAAACAAGCTAGAAAATGTTTCTAGCAAGACTCAGGACTGCATGGGAATAAGCTTTTGCATTTTGCTTGTAGAAAGCTAATATAAATTCAATTATTGTCAATAATTTTGGGAGGGGGACAGCGAGATAGCTCTGCAGACTAAAGTGCCTGCTTAGGCAAGCTTAGGTAAGCTCAGGGACTGTGGTTTGATCCCTGAAACCACAGACCACACCAGCTCAACCCTGGTACATGCTGAGCCTGGGACCTAGTCTGGGGGTGGTGGCACATTCCTGTAATCTCAGCGCTGGGAATAATGAAAACAGGAGGATCACTATGAGTCCGAGCTGTGTAGTGAGACCCTGCAACAACTAAGTACATAAAAATAAATAAATAAATAAATAAATAAATGCTGCTTTCTCTTAATTCAATGAGAAGAAAGATTTGTACTAATAGTTTTTGGACAGGATACCATACCTGGATCTTGTACTATGAATAACTACTAAGAAGAAAACAATGTGCAATGTATTAATTATTGAAACTGTCCTACTCATCTGCTTTGAAACTCTCATTGCTATTTGTTTCTCAGTAAAACTAATTTTTAAAAAGACAATAAATAAACAAAGAATTTTGGGGGAAAATTTAATGCAATTGAAATAGTCAAATTAAAAAATACTTCAGCTATATATGTTGTCATATATGCATTAGTTATACATATTTGCATGCTATATTTGGTGTGACTTTTCGTGGAGTATGTTTGTGTATACACAGAAAAGAATTAATATATTGTGATAAAGCATCATTTTGGATTTATACAGTTTTTACTTTTGATATTGTTTTGAAAACACTGATTTATCAGCAAGACTGCATAAATTGGATATATTAATAGACTTAAAACATTAGAAGAGACTCAAGGAAAAGAATGCAATTTTTAGCTCTGATTAGCACCATTACATCTTTCCTCTAAATTGTCATGCTTCATTATCAGGGTAGCAATATATGGCGTTTCACTTGCTCTTTTGTATACATATATATTTCACTCAGTTGAAAGAGAAATGTGTGAAACCTTAAATCCTTTGACTTAGGCCAATTATAATATACTATATCAACACACACACACACACACATGCACACACACACACACACACACACACACACACACGCGCGCATGCATGCACACGCACACAAATGGTACCCAATGGTTTTTTTTAACTTTAAAATACTAGACTGAGCATTCAATTTCTTCCTTCTGGAAACTCATAAAGTAGAATTTACATATGTTCATATTTATACCTGTATTATTCAAAGTATACTACTGGTTTGAGTCAACCTACACATATCCAAAATGATGATTGCAAAGATTCTTTTTTTTTTTTTTCACATCTGAGTTTGGGGCTCAAGAGAAACTTTTAGCCTTTCTTCTTACTCTTTTGCCTATTAAACAGGAATACCATGCCTGACTTTTGCAATTTGTCTAGAAATAGATGATGCTATCTGTATGAGATTCTGCACTTGCTCTTCCTTTGTTAGGGTAAGTGTCTGGCTGACTATAAATGAGAGGAGCCCACTATCCTGCCATCTAAAATTTAAAAAAAAAATTCTCACAAAAATTAAAAAAAAATATTTTCTGCTATCAAAATCCTAGTTATAGTCAACTGAAAATTTAAATTGCCGAAGGTATGAAATATATGTATGGTATTAGAAATGTGTTAATATAAATGAGAACATTCGTGCCTATAAAATATTGGGTATTAAGAGGTTGACTTTGTCACAGAGTTTAGTACATCTTGTGTGAGCAGTGAACGATCTCCAATCATCTAGCTAGCTGAAGATATTAAGGAAATGTTAGTAAAATATAGCTTCAGATTCTTTTCTAGAGTGCAGTTTCACAGAGGTCATGATAACTGGTCACTCTGCCTTAAATTAATTGTTGATTTCTTATTTATTTATTTATTTATTTATTTATTTTTTTTAATTGTTGATTTCTTGAAAAGAGGATTTCAAAGCAGGTGTTGGATTGTCCTTGAAACTCGTTTTCAGCCTATAGGGTAATATTTTAGTTTTTGAATTAAAATTCTCCTAGTCTCAATGTATTCTCGCATCCTAGCAAGCATCTTACATCGTTTGTGGGGAGAATGGAAAATTAAAAATTATTAGCACAATTCAAATTGTCTGTGAGAGGCTCCATGCTTTCCACTGGTCTGGAAGCCACTCAGGTGATCAAAAGTCACTTCCAATAAGGACATCCCTGGAAATAAGCTTCTTAGTTAGGCCTTCACAATACTTGATTTCAGTCATCCAGTTCAACATCAATGTCACCTGACTTCTTTTTTCTTTTATCTATTTTTTTTTCTTTTTGTATTTTTAGGACAGGGTATACAGGGTGTACAGGGTATAAAGGTCTCACTGTGCAGATCAGACTCCTAGTGAGCCTCCTGTTTAGAGCCTCCCAAGTGCTGGGAATAGAGGTGCATACGACCATGCCCAGTCTCAATCATTGTCTCAGAGTGCCCCAGGGGTGGGATTGGCATAGCAGGCCAGGGTATCGAACTCCCAGCCCCTGTGTCTGCCTAAGCAAGCACTTTAATCCACTGAGCTATTTGGCCAGCCCTCACTTGATTTCTAAAGCATTTCTCATATATCTAAAAACAAAACACTTTTTTTTTCTGCGTGACTATGGATCGTACTGTATTCTTGAATATTCTGAAAATGGGGGACACAGCTGGTGCATACTCATGAGGGTTTTGTCTTATTGAAACCTTGTGCTCCGCTCTTCCTTTGACTGCCTTACACTAGGGGATCCTTATCAGAACTCTTTTTACAGTTGTTGCTGAAATCCTTCGGAATCCTTCAGGTTGCATGAATGTTTCTGCTCTTCCCTTCATTAATGGGATTTAGAGTAGATGGGGAAAAGGATACGATAGCTCAACCTTATTAACGTGCATTGACCACCCATTAACTGGGAGACAAAAATTGTATCTGCAGGAAGAAAGTTCAGTTTCCACGATTCAGCAAGCAACCTATAGGTAGCAATGTGGCTGAATAGAAAGACATGACTTCCTTTTTATTCAACAAGCAGTTAGTTATACCTAGCATGAAAAGTCACTATCTCTATTCCCTTTATTAATCTGGACCTTGTTTTGTGTCTGGTGTACTCCATAAGTATGAAAAACAGAGACCTCACAAACCCATAATTTTCTTATCGTTCCATATTCATTGAACATAAGGAAGGCCCTAAAGTTTTAAAATGAGAGAGATCAAAATGATCAAAGAAAAATAAAGTTGTTGCTTTAAATTTTCTCTCCCCCCACACAAGACTACACACTTGCCCTTTTCTTTTTAACATTAAGGAGGGTGTAGCCCCTCCTGGGTTTGCAGCATGTATTCAACATGTGTCAACAAGTGGATGCTGTCAGCCCTCTAAAAGGGACATGACATGTCTTTTGCCAAGAAAGCAAAGGAAATGCTGCCCCCATTACAACACCATTCTCTAAAGAAGATGGAGGTGAGAAAAACAAAGGCCAGATCAAAGCCATCAGTGTGTTGTGACAAATGCCTCCATTTCTGTGCGCTTTGGATGATTGCAAGTGGCACTGGATGCCAGTTAATTATTTAAAATGACTTCTACATTATTGTCAGTGGTAGCGTATGATGGAGTCCTTGCGGAGAATGTCAAGTCCTCCTGTTTCGCAGACGAAGGGCCGAGTGTAGATGGCAATTTGGGATGGCAGACTGTAATTTGTTAAGGGGAAGGAAACTGCTCATCTGCAGGTGTCCAACCTCAGAATGAGTGAGGATTTCTTGGGACCTGAATAGGGGCAGTCTCCTTTAAGGCCGAGGTAATGCAATTCCCTGCACATTTGTTAATGATAGATGGATCATCTGGATCTTGCAACTTGATGTAATAAGAGCCATTGTTCTGTAAACGTAGGGTAGCATTGCAGTGTCCTCACTGTCTGTCTAAGCACTGCTGGTAGATCCTAAATTTGGTTAACTTCCAAGTCTCATTCTATCTCTCTATAGAAGGGAGTTTTAACATTTAGCATAAAGTTGTTACTCAGGGCCATCCAAATAGCTCAACGGATTAAAGCACCTGCAAGCAGATGCAGAGACCATTGGTTCAGTTGCCAGGCCTGCTGGGCCGGCCCCATCATCAGGGTGGGCTGAGACAGCAATTGATACTGGGTGTGGTGGCGTGTGCCTGTAACCCCAGCACTTGGGAGGCTATGAACAGGAGAATCACTAGCAATCCGATCTAGCAGTGAGACCCTGACCACCTTTAGACCCTTCCCTGAAATACAGAAAAGTAAATAAATAAATAAACAAAAAACATTGTTATTCAGATTCAGTGAGCTAAGAAGGTGGATACACTACATAATATGCTCAGCAAGTCCCTGATGAATAGACATCCCCTTCTCTTCTGAGTCATAAATGTCCTTGTGGTCCTAGTAATAGCTCCTTAAAAGTGAAGACCAACTCACCATTATAGAGTAGTGACCTGTCAAAGCAGCCACGTGGCAGAGTGGTAGCAACATTTTGTTTTGGTACATGTCAGGAAAGGGGATATTCATCTTTCCTAGGTCTTGGGGTGCCAAGTGGCTGAGGGCCACACTGGAAAGACAGGGGCAGCATCAACAAGGACAAATGTCATGAAATGTTGTTCTAGTTGGTGACACTTTTCTTTCCAATTTGCACGTCTTTTATTTGTCTGCTTTGCCTAATCGTTAGTAGACGCTCCAGTGATACATTAGGAGTGTGGCCATTCAGCGCATGAGGTCAAGTGCAATGATCATGGTAGATTTGCTGGAAACGGTCATTTTCAAGATGACCCAGTTCATGAGTATCCTTAGTTTGTTAAAAGGTTGCATCATTAGTAAATGTTTGATTTTGTTAAATACTCTTGCTGAACTTAAAATCTGAAACTTCTGATTCTGTTTCTTAAATTTTTAATGTATGATATTTAATAAATCAATTTTCAAATATTAAATTTAATTTCTTTCCCAAGGTTTTTCTCACTGGATCAAAACTGTGATTGATGTGTTCCTGGCTTCAGTTTGATAACATTTTGTTAGTAGTGAAGTTCATGTACTCCTATTTGTACTTTTTGATATTGAAAATAGAGTACTGAGATGAAACAATTGTCTAGGTTTTCAGCTCTGTAAATAAATCGTTCAGTTTTATTTAAGTCTGAGATGCAAGTGCATTTTATTTTGCACAGCTTCTTAATTTATTGACACGATATGATTTTGCATTTTGTTATTGCTTGTAAGTTTTCTCATCTTCAATCTGTTTAATTTGATACTACCATGTCTTCTTTACCCTGTTCTTCTCACTTTGTGTTTTCTTTCAATACCTTTACTATCAATATAGTATGATATTCATACGAAATAGAGGATATTCAAATCCAGTTGGGCAGTGTACACATCTGGACTGGAACACTTAGATTATTTACACTTGAAATAGTGTTAAAGACCACACATGTGTTTTCTGCACGTCTTCTGCTTTTGTTTCTGTTCACCTTTTATGTCGTGTTGATACATTCAGTGTATCATATTAATTCTTGTTGCTTTTAAATGATGTCTTTAAAATTTTTCCTTAAGGATTATTCTAATGATCATGATATATGCATTAGATGGTTACGTCTATGTCTTGTTAGTAAAATGTAAAACCTACTCCAATATAATTGTAGTCTAGCTGTCAATCCTGTAATATTAAAAATATATAATTATAAAGTGACTGTAGGTATAGTAATAGGATAACTATTGTTTATACCTTCACATAAGGTATTATTTAGTGAAAATAAATGAGAAAAAATATTATTATAAAGATATATCAGGCAGGGGAGATAGCTCAGTAGAATAAGCGCTTGCCTGGCAAGCACAAGGGCCTGAGTTCAATCC
>NDGN011208926.1:0-10221 GCA_002564285.1 Tympanoctomys barrerae
CAGACACAGGCAGCAGGGTGAATGCGAAACAGAGGCAGGGAGAGAGGGGCTCCTTCCAGGGCCACCCCCAGTGCTCTACGCTGCTCACGGTCGCCTGAGGAAGCCGAAGGCTGTGTGACCAGCTAGCCCTCCCCTCCCCACTGCCACTTCCTCCCTCACCCAGACGCCACACAGATTCTCTTCTTGTCCTCCGGACAGCAGGCCTGGACCTGCTAGGAATCAGACCTTGGGAAGACTGTTGGCAAGGGCTGGCACCGCAAGGAGCAGCTCCTGAAGTCTGCAAACTGCAAATGCAGCCTGCGTCCTGCACCTCCAGGGGAGGGCCCAGAGGCCGGGGCCTGCGAGCTCAGGGCCTGCCCCCCACCGCACAGCCCGCCAGGGAGGCTGAGGACGGCAGAGTCCCTGCCTGCTCTACCTGCCCCCTTCCTCACCTTCCTCAGTTCCTCAGCCTGCTCTCCTCCCTCCTCCCTGGGCTTTCTTTTATACCAGCCAAAGCTGCCTCCCTCTTCCTTTGCAAAAGGAAATAAAAGTATCTGTAGGCGAGGAAGCCAGCTCCTGCAGACAGCCTAGGCAAAATGCCTAGGCCTCCTGTCACATTTGATTTTGAAAGATAATTCTATTTTGAGCAAAAGAATAATGAAAAGACATCCTCGGCTGTCCTGGAAAGAACTCTCTTCGCCTTTCTCGGCAGCCCACAGGCCCTGGCCCTCGGGGCAGCTTGGCCACTCAGCTCTCAGGCTGGCACGGCGGGCCCTGGTCTTTGCCTTGCCCTGATGACATCGGCAAAGCCCATGAGGAGTGGCTTCTGTCCTTCCCTGAAGTGAAGCCCCACCTGATCCCTCACTCCCAAGAAATCCCAAGGCCACCTCCCATCCTTGGGATTCACCAGAGCCCCTTGCTGAAGGCCCTCGCCTCTCTGCAGTCCACCGTGGTCCCAGGGCTCCTCTGCGCCTGGCACGCTGTGGGTTCCACCCACGCAGACTCTGGCACATGGGCGAAGCCCAGGCCGTGGGAACCGCTAGAGCGAGCCTTGCGCCAGCCCCAGTGACTGTGGGAGCTCCTCCATGTGGCTTACCTGGGGACAGAGTGACGAGGCGAGTGCAGCCTTGGGGATGACTCTGCACCTGCTGACAGCGTTCCTGACCACCGTGAGGGGCAGGGGCAGAAGCCCTGAGCCCGAGAACCTGTGGGGCCCGAGCCTGCACCCACCGGAGGAGGGGAGTCCGGCCTTCGGGGTTCTGGTGGGGACCAAGCAGGGGAGCCTTGCGCTCTGAGACCCCTGCAGAGCACCCGGCAGAGTGCCTGCCACTGAGGAAGGTCGGGCCGCCCCTGCCTCCTGTTCCAGGGCCCTGCCCAGCAGCACCCAGTGAGAGCTTTCTTTTTTGCTGTGTGTTCTGCTCTCCCAGGACGTTACCCCAAGCCTGCGTAAGCAGAGACCAGTAGGAAGATGCTGTGCAGGGCTGGAAGAGCGGAGCCAATGCGCAGCTAGCGAGCCAGGAGCCCAGCCCTTGTGCCTGAGCCAGAGCGGACAGCACACAGGGGCCGTGCAAGCATGCACGCCCCACTCCCAGCCTCCCCCAGAGTGAGGGGCTTTCTCCACCACCTTGCCACAGTCCAGCACCACGTACACCTGATGGCACTGCTTGTTGCCCTGCCCCTCCAGTGGCTCTCAGCTCTGTGTGGAAGAAATACCCAATCAGCGCGTAGGAGAGGAGATGTGAGAGCCAGGACCAGCGAAGGTCGGTGCCCTGAGCCTGCGCTACTGAATCGGCTCAGGTTCTGTGAATACCAGAGACTGGGACACCTCCGGGCTGGAGTCCGCGATCACGGCAGGCACGGGCAGCTCTAGCTCCGTGAGCAGGAGGCAGAGGAGAGGCCATGCTCTTCAGCACCAGTGGAGGGAGAAGAGGAAGGCTGCGCCACCTCGCAGGTCTTGCTTACCCCAGTACTCCTCAGGGCAGTGCGAGACTCCCAAACAGCAGCAGGGAGATGGGGAACGTCGCCTCCCGGCCCTGGAGCCCTCGTGCTGGGCTCATGCCTCTCATGGGTATAAATGCAAAGCCACCTTCCCTTCCTTTTATTCATGTGGTCTCCGGGTTGGTTCTGCCCCTCCTGATCCCCAATGTTCTGAGAACAACTTCAGGGTGGCACAGCCTTGGCAGAGAGCTGGATAAAATGTGAGTACTAGAAACCTTGCTCATGGGAAAAAGTGGTATATTTTAAGAAACTGAGAGCTGGGGACACAGCTCGGCAGTCTAAGCACCTGCCTGGCACGCAAGGACCAGAGTTTGATCCCAGGTACCACATGCCATGCCAGCCCGGAACTCCATGTGCGTCAAGCTGGCCACCAAAACTGGCTGTGGATCATGATGCACACCTGTAACCCCAGCACTGGGGAGGCTGAGACAGGAGGACCACTAGGAATCCGAGATGCATAGCGAGACCCTGTACCAAATAAAATAAATAAATAAATAAAATAAATTGGAAGAAAAATGGAAAAAAAAGCAGCAGGGTCCACTTTTTCCTTATGGTATGACAGAGAAGATAAGACACTTCTGAAGGAGAAAACCCCAGAATTGGAGATGTAAACACAAACTAAAATAATGAGTGGCATACTGAGTAGATTTCTGGTTATAATATAAATATTAAAAATTTAAAGGAGGAAAAATTGAGGAGAATTCTTGGATATTTTAGATGGCCTACCTGAGGACTTAATGCATACCTTTCAATGGACATATTAAGACTAAAGGCTTATTTGATTTTGTTCATTACCAATTTATTTGTAAAAAATAATTGAATGGATGCTTGGGGGCTGGGTAAGTACAGAAAACATGTGACTTATTAGAGAACTCGCTCAGTACATAGGACATACGAGTTTTGCTGTTACTGAATTCTAAGATTAAAATTATCTTAAAAGATTGAGAATGATTGACAGCTCCTGCTTGGAGGTGAGAGGTAATTTCCAGCAAGGCAAGTTTGAATGATGAAGGTGGAAACGGGCTTGAAGATTGGTTTTGAAAATGGTCAGGTGCAATTTGCTCCTTATTTTCTACTGTTTGGAGTTTTTTGATGTAGTTTCACAATGCTCATGTCTTAGTTTCATATTGAGAACAACCTGTCATCACTATTTGAAACCATTTTCTAGCAATTTCAGTTCCAGAGTTCAGGAACAGTAAAAGTTCTATGTTCCGTCAGCTCTCCTGTGGCCATAAGCCATTTCCATACAGAATGTGCGGAGGACACTCTGCAGTCATAATGCATTATGGAAACCTCAGAATATGGAGATATACAGGAAGTGTGGTCACAGTTATGGTGAAAAGAATACGATGAGGAACCACAAAAACATACCTGGATTTTTAAAGTGGAAAAGCTACCCCATTGTTAACACTGTTGCCTTAGTCTGGAGGGGCCGTGGGAATTGAACAATTCTCCTTTCCCGTTCTCTGGCTCTCAAACTTTCATTAGCAGGAAAGTGTAGGGCTTTTTAATGAAGGGTACAGCACCTTGGGGAGAAGAAAATGTTGAGCTATGAATTCTTAGCAGCAGGATGAGGGCATAATTTAGCCTGGCAGCCTTTGTCTTGCTCGGGAGATAAGGCACAACTGGCTGAGTCTTTGCTGTCAACAGAATGAAGATGACACTGTGAGCATTTGGGTCCCTGCTATTTGAGGCACAATGAACTCTGTGGTTCTGCTAATCCTGTCATCTGTGCGGGACACATCTCAGGACAGAACTCTTCACACCACAGGGATGGGCATGGTGCTGGGAGCAGGTGGGTGAGCCGGAAGCCCACCACGCACAAGCTGCCCACGCTGTGCTTGAGCCGCTGACCTACCCCGGCTTCAGCTCGACCAGCTCACCTCTCCTGCAGCCACCTCGCCCTCTGACAAAAACTTCAGGGAGCTGATGAGATAGACCTGTCTCGAGGTATGTGTATTCCCAGACACTAAACAACTCCATGTGGTAAACGCTGCCCCCCCAAACTGACAAAAAGAAGCTGTTAACCTGCCAACCAGTACTCATCCCATAAAGGGATTTCAATGTGCTTCACACAAAATAATTTAAACCTTGATTGCTTGCAGCTTATCTCAGCCCAATGAAATCATACAGAATGAGGGAGAGGAGAAGATTCCTTGCGAGGATAGGCGCCGGCTAGGTGGGCAGCCTACACTGTTCAACGCTCACAAGCACAAGGAGAAGAAAGGGGCTGATGGGCAAGAACCAAGGCTGTCTTGTGCAGCACTCAACGTGTGCTCTATTCTGTTTTTCACTGTCTTTAAATACAACACTGTGTGTGTGTGTGTGTGTGTGTGTACTGTAAGTGAGCAAATAACTACACTGACAATGTGTAAATAAGACATTCACAAAAATGATCGCCTTTATTCACATGTGTGGAGACCTTGGAATCCGTAATGACGCAATGACAGATTAATTGCACTAAAGGCTAAAGAAAATCTAGGAATCTCAATGAAAGCCTTGTGTTCCAGCTTTCAAGGAACACAATTAGATTTTAAAGGGTTTTTGAAGATGAGAGATATTTTGGATAGGACCAACTGGAGATAATGTGAACTTGAATTACCCCACACAGCTCTGGCAAGCGGTTCATTGCAAATTAAAACCAGACCTTAGAGGGGGCATCTGGGAATTCTGAGTGTAGTCAACGGAAGGCAACTGTACATACAGACATTCTCACCCTGTAGCACCACTTTCTGTTTGTATAATGAAATACCAGAGGCCAGAAAGGTTAAAAAGAATAGAAACTTACTTAGCTCACAGTTTTGGAGGCTGAAAGTCCAAGGTTAGGTGTCTCCGTTGGTCCAGTGTCTGATGAGGGCCTAACAGTAGCCAGTGTCATGCAGTGGGCGGGTACAGGAGGGGGAGCAGTCACACGGCCAGACAGGAAGCCACAGTAAGAGCCAGGCCAAGCTCTCCTTTATGACAACTTCTCTTGAGCACGCGCTAGCTGTCCTACAAGAATTCACCTCCACCCCAGTGCTGCAGTGCCATAGCCAACTCCTGCCAGTCACCCCACCTGCAAGTCCTTCAGCCTCTCAGCATTGCCACTCTTCAGCCCAAATGTCCAGCATGTAAAGCCCAAAGCCATGGAGGACAAGCCACACCCAAGCCACAGCCCAAGCGAAGCAAAACAACAGCAAACTCTGCTGAATAATTAATAAGTGAGACAAAGAGTTGCAGGACACAGTACTTAAGGTGACAAATGATAATTATCCATAAAAGATGGCAAAATTGGTGAACCAGGAAATTGTTTTCCCAGAGAGCTCCCAGCAAAGACATGGAGAGGAAAATCCAGGAAGAGCCTGGCTGACTCCCCCGTTAAGGAGAGGGAGCTGAAAGCCTGGGAGCCCGGGAGCCCACACTACACACCAGTGTGCTGAGCGAGGGAGAGCTGCTTAGGAAGGAATAACGTTTCCCCTTCTTACGTTTTATTCGGAGGCAGGATGTCTTGGAGTCACTACATTGTCCGGGCCAGGCTCAAATGTGCAGCCCTCCAGTCTCCCACAGTGACTCCAGGCCCTGACACAGAGGAGGTGTGATAACATCAAGGGACCTTCCAAAGTCTCCAGCTGAGAACTGATCAGAGCACATTGCTGAACAAATGCTCAGGGCCAGCAAAGAAAAGACCACTCCAAAGGGCTGGAGGCAGCAAGCCTGACACAGAAACAAGGCTGGGAAGAGGGCCTGTTCCACCCGCCAAAGCAAGAACCTTAGCAATGATGACTACAACCTTTAGAATGAGCAGTGCACCTAAACATGTTAAAAACAAAAAGCTTCAACTGTTTCCAAGTTTGTAACTGGGTCTCAGAACAAAACTCTGTAATGTTCACGTGAATACAAAGACATCCAGTACTAAAAAATGTGACACCCATGATGTCCAGCTTCATCCAAATATCAGCAGGTATGCAAAAAAGAAAGGAGAGCTGACAATAGAGAAACCAGCCAGCCAGTCAAGACTGACACACCAGTGACCCGGAGGTAGGAGTGAACAGGTGAGAGTGCACCAGCCAGAGCCTGGATTAAGGTCAGCCACAGGAGTCATCTGGGCTTCCTCTGACTTTCCGGACACTTGGCCTTGTGCAAGTATAGTTAAGGCCATGCTAAATTAAGAATGCATGTTGTACAACTTAAGGCAAACACAAACATTATGAGATAAAACCAAAAAGTAATTAGTACAAGGACTCTTCTTCCTACACTGGGGATTGAACCCAAGGCCTTCATACTGAGTTACATCTCCAGCTCTTTTCTAATTTCTGAGACAGAGTTTTAGTAAACTGATGAACTGCCAGCTGGGGCTCAAATTTCCTCCCACCTTATTGGCCCAAAGTGTTGAGATTACAACTGCACCATCACACCCAGGAGTATAAGATCACTTTAAAAATATGTATTTAATTAGTCCCCAAAAAGACATGGGAAAAGAAAAAAAAAGATCAAAATGGATGGAATTATCAGAAAATAAGTAGAAAGTTCATGGATTTAAACTTAACAGAGGTCTTCTATGTAGGGGATCATATGACCTGCAAATAATGATAATTTCACGTCTTCCTTTCCAATCACTATTTCTTTAATTTCTTTCTCTTGTCTAATTGTTCTGATTAATGTTTCCAGAACTATATTGAACAGGAGTAGTGACAGTGAGCACCTTTGTCTCGTTCCTGATTTTAAAGGGAAGGCTTTCAACTTTTGTCCATTTAGTATGATGTTGGCTGTTAGTTTGTCATAGACGGCTTTTATCAGGTTGAGGTAAAGACCAGCTATTCCAATTTTTTGCAGGGTTTTTTTTATCATGAATGAGTGTTGGACTTTGTCAAAAGCTTTTTCTGCATCTACTGAAATGATTATGTGATTTTTGTCTTTGGCTCTATTGATGTGGTGCGTCATATTTATAGATTTGCATATACTGAACCATCCCTGCATTCCTGGGATGAATCCCACTTGGTTGGGATGTCTAACCTTCTTGATGATTTGCTGCACTCTATTTGCTAATGTTGTACCAAGGCTAGAGACTCTTGGTAAATGAGTAAGTCAGACCAACGTGTGCAGACATTGTATTGTGTCCATAGTGTGAGGACCTGAAAGAGTAATAAAATCTGAAAGGTTAACTCAACGGTCTAAGCACCTGCTTGGCAATTTCAAAACCTGAGCTCGGTCCCCCCATCACATGCTGCCCCTGCCCAGGAACCACAGGCTCGCCCCGCAGGACCTGAGACTGGGTGTGGCGGCAGGCGCCTGTAATCCCAGTGCCAGAGAGGCTGAGACAGGAGGGTCACTGTGAGTCTGAACTGCATAAGGAGACCTTCTACCAAATAATAAATAGATAAATAAATAAGCAAGCAGTACAAAGAGGAAATATATAGCAGTGCCCATAAGAAAGGTCTTAAATTAGGGACATCATGTCCACCTTCAGCAATTAAAAAACAACAATAACAACAGATGAAAAAGAAAAGTAAACTGAAAGTGAATAAAAGGAGTATTAGAAATAGAAATATATATATATATATATATATATATATATATATCCAAAATCCCATTCATCAAAAAGATTGAAAATACTGTTAAATTCTAGCCAGAGAGAGAGAAATCCTAAATGACCAAAATCAAGAATAAGTGAGGTCACTGCTGCAGATATTGGGAGGACAGTAACTGACCCTTACCACCCTCAGTGAACTAGCTCTGCCAAGTACTCAGGTCTGAGGTTTTGCTGGCTGGGTGTGAACGCTGAGTCCATCAGCCAGTGTCCCTGCCACAGAGGGGTCCTCGGGCCCCCGCAGAACTCTGTGGGCACACCCTGGGTCTGAGGACCGAGGACTGCAAGCGTTTCTGTCCACCGCCAGCCGGGGAAGAGCGATGGAACCGACTCTTCCCTCAAAGCTGCTGGAAGGAGCCAGCCGCCAACACATGGACTGCGGTCTCCTGGCCTCCGCAAATAAGAGGCTGTAAGGTTCTGCTGTTTTAAGCCACCCATTTTATGGTATCTTGCCATAGAAATCCCAGAAAATCAATATAGTGACCATTAATTATACCAACAAAATTTAAAATTCAGAAGAAATGGAAATTTTTATTTAAATGAACAACTAACAAACATCACTTTTTTAAAAATAACCTATTTATCCATTAAGAAAACAGAATTTCAGCTAAAACTTTTCCACAGTGAAAATTCTAAACCCAAACAAATTCCCTCAGTCATTCTACAAACATTTAAGGAAAAAATATCATCAGTTTTACCAAAAAATATTCAAGAAAACAGAAAAGGAGGGACTGCTTCCCAATTGATTGTATCCCTTGTGAACATAAATGTGAAAATTCTTAACAAAATTTTAGTAAATCCAATCCAAAAGCATATAAATAGAACAGTACATCATGGCCAAGGAGGGTTTGTCCCAAGGAATGCAAGACGGGTACAGCTTTCCAACATCAACTGATACAGTCTCCGTATTAACAAGCTGAAACAGAAAAGCCACGTTTCTATCTTAATAGATACAGAAGAAACATTTGGAAAAAAATCCAACCTCCATCTTTCATAAAGACACTTGCCAAAGTCTGAACAGAAGTTCTTCAACCTGATAAAGGGGACTTACAAAAATATAAAAGCAAACCAATAAGAAAAACAAAACCAAACCAAAGCAAGCAGCATCCTCCTGCCCATGCTAAGGGAAAGTTGGCCAAAAAAAAAAAGAACTGCCCCCAAAAGACCCAGAGCAGCCACAGCGCCGCCCAGATGCCCCTTGCTGCACCTCCACATGCCCATGTTCAGTGGCTCCGCCCCCGTGGCCACGCCCTATCCTGCCACTTGTGTCTCAGGGCGCTTGAAATCAGCACCTGGGCCAGGGCTGGGGAGTAATCAGGGGTCCCAAGCGCTGAGCAGTGCTCCCCGCCTCGCTCCTGCCAAGCTAGGGTGTCTGCAGCCGTCCTGGCCAGCTCAGGGAGCCCTGCACCCAGGATCTTGCCTGAACTCTAGGGGTGCCTCTCTGAGTACAGAAAAGGCCTAGCAGGAAGCCTCAGTTCAACTCTGGGCTCAGTGAGCTCCCTAGGGGACCCAGGACTGTCCCCAAGGTGGAGAGCATACACTCACAGTACCGTGAAGTGTCCTCAAGTGACTGTCTCAGCCGCAGACACAAGACCAGACGAGCAGGTAGCCGCAGCCCTGGGGCTGCTTCTCCAGGCAGGGTCTCCTCACGCGGACCTACCGGTCAGAATCTGCAGCTTCTGTGCGTTTCTTGGCGTCTGCAAGCTGTGCATTAGAGCATAAATGCACATGGACTCCAGGCTGCCAGAACATAAGGAAAACGCTGGCTTCCTGGCAAAGCCGTCGGCCGAGAGCCATCGATGTCCGGGTCCCTGGGGGGCAATGCCCTCATCCACGTGCCCAGCGTTGGGCGTCTCCAGGCTGATGCCCGGCTACACAGCTAATGGCTACATGAATGTCACAGCACCCATGACATGGAGCGATACTCGGTGTTTTAAATGACGGGTCTGTTTCTAAGAACTATCAGGGAACACGTGGAGAAGCTTTCAATCGCGCCTTCATTCCGAGCCCGCGATCCCTCCCCTGGGTAGGAGCTCGGTGCAGCTCCAGTAAGCACCCACCCGGGGGGTCCTCGCGCACGCTTCTCTGTGTTCTGAAGGCGCGATCCGGGAGTGCAGCTAATCCTTCGTATTTTTTATTTTATTTTGAGAAAAGGTCTCACTGTGTTGCCCAGGCTCCCTGAGATTTGTGATCCTCCTGCCTCAGCCTCTTGATTAGCTGGAATGTCAGGCATGTGCCACTAGCCACAGATCGCATGCAGGGACGCTGAGCAGGGACGCGGAGGGCAAGCTGAGGGTGTTCACTAGACACACAGGGCTCACCATGGAAATAGAAACCACAGCTCCGCCATTCGGCATTGATGTTCCCCGAAATATGATGTTTAATCAAAAAGGGAGCTACAAGATGACAGTACTGTCACAACACAGACACAGAAAATACTGTAACTCACTCATGTGTACTTAGGTACAGCAGCCCCAGGAAACAGACTGAAAAGATTGGCTATCAAATCAAAAATGATGCTCGCAGTGAGCCTGGGATGGGGGCCCCAGGCCACCTCAGCCAGGAGAGCTACAGCTCTCGTCATTACTTTAGAAAGTAAAGAATTGAAGGGGCTGGCCAAATAGCTCAGCAGCTTAAAGCACAGGCAAGCAGGCACAGGGGCCAGAGTTCTGTCCCGG